>JAHRHZ010000055.1:8430784-8500046 GCA_024137785.1 Ginglymostoma cirratum | reverse complement strand
CTTTCCTGCTCCTATGATGCTGCTTGGCCTGCTGTGTTCATCCAGCCCCACACCTTGTTATCTCGGATTGTCCAGCATCTGCAGTACCTTTTATCTCTCCCACCCAACTGTTTTCCCACCTGCAGTGGCCCGTAAGATTAGGTTCGATATTTTGTCAAGGAATAGAGCATAAAAGTAGGGAAGTGTTGCTGCAACTGTGCAATGCATTAGTGAGACCGTACCTAGAATATTACGTACAGTTTTGGACCCCTTATTTGAAGAGGACTGTAGTTGCATTGAAAGCTGTTCAGAAGAGATTCACCAAACTTAATCCAGAAGTCTTGGGTTTGTTTTATAAAGAGATTGAGCAGTTTAGTCCTATACTGTCTGGAATATAGAAGAATGAGAGGAGATCTAATTGAAGTATATAAGTTGCTGAAGGGGACTAACAAATTAGATGTAATATTAAAATCCCTACATTGTGGAAACAGGCCCTTCAGCCAAACAAGTCCACACCAAACCTCAGAGTATCCCAACCACACCTGTCCCCTTGTAACCCACCTAATTTACACATCCCTGAACACTATGGGCAATTTAGCATGGCCAATCCACCTAACCAGCTCATCTTTGGATTGTGGGAGGAAACCAGAGCACCCAGAGGAAACCCATGCAGACACAGGGAGAATGTGCAAACTCCACACAGATAGTCACCTGAGGCTGGAATTGAACCTGGGTCTCTGGTACTGTGAGGCAGCAGTGCTAACCACTGAGCCACCATGCCACCCTAAATAGAATGTTTCCTCTTGTGGATCAATATAGAACAAGAGGTCATAGTTTTAGGACACGGGGTATCAGATTTAAAACAGAGATGGAGATAAAATACTTATTTCAAAGGATTCAGTTTCGGTTCACTTTAAAAGGGAGGAGTTCGCATTCTCACAGTGTGATGGATGTGGAGCAGATTTTTAAGTAATAACGGGTTGAAAGGTCATGGGGAGCGGACACGAAAATGGAATTGAAGTCACGATGGTATCAGCCATGATTGTATTGAATGGCAAAGCAGACTCAAGGGGCTGAATTTTCTACACCTGCTCTTAGTTCTTACTTTCTTAAATTGAATGGTAGAAAATGTTGGATGGTGGAAATGCAGTGCCCTGGAATTTGCATTGAAGAAGCATTGTGCATGGTTTTCTGCAACTCTCATATTTCTTGTCTTCAAACATACAATGGAAGTTGCAATGAAATGTATTGTCATGTCTCTAGCACTAGACTGCAATGCAATGGAAGGATGAGCAAGTTTCTCAGTTCGCATCTTTGCTCAAACACCAAATGGTGCCAAACAATATTTCAGTGAGACAACCTTTAAAATCAGGGTTCTTTCTAGTGCAAATTCTACCAGGAATAGGGCACACTTTTGTATCTATAATTCTCTGCAGCGTGAAACTCAACATGGGAAGTGAAGTGAGACTGAAAGGAACATAGACATTTCCATATGGTACTGAAATGAGCTCTTGGAATGAATCACTTTGTGATACTTATATTGTCATTCCTGGTCATATCAACATACTGTCCTGAGGTCATGAAGTAACTGAAGGGAAAAGTCAAACGAGTTTTCCGAGTGAGCAATCTTGAGTGAGAGTTAACGGCATAAGTGGATTCAAGGTTCAGAACATTTACTAACGTACTTAGAGTCATAGATCTGTACAGCATGGAAACTGATCCTTCGGTCCAACTTGTCCATGCCAATCAGATATCCCAAATTAATCTAGCCCCATTTGTCAGCATTTGGCCTATGTCCCTCTAAACCCTTCCTATTCATATACCCATCCAGATACCTTTTAAATGTTGTAATTGTACCAGCCTCTACCACTTCCTCTGGCAGCTCATTCCATACTTGCACCACCATCTGTGTGAAAAAGTTGCCCCTTAGGTTCCATTTAAATCTTTCCCCTCTTACCTTAACCCTATGACCTCTAGTTTTGGACTCCACTACCCTGGTGGAAAAGAACTTGGCTATTCACTCTATCTATGCCTCTTGTGATTTTATCCTGTTCTTTTAACATAAGCTCCTGTGGCACAGTGGGCAGTGGTCTATCTCCGATCTAGAAACTCTGGGTTTGAGTCACAATGCCCAGGGCCTATTGCGTAAAGGGACACATTTAAAATGAAGTCGAACAGCTTGTGTATCTGTCAAGCCCTTCTCACAGGTGGTAAAAGTAGAGGAGATTCCTGGTCACTGAGGTGATGGTAAGAATTTTGAGGCCTCTACCATCATAGTCTATAGCTCCTGACTACAACACGCATGTAAAAGTGCATGTTGCCACAGCAACTTGGCCTGCTTAAGTGAACCATAGCACACCACTGCATCACTCTTTTCAACAAAGCTGTCACTATGCGCTTCAGTCAGCTGCCTCAAACTAAAAGAAATTGCACAGCCTTGAAATCTCTTAGCAATTTTAGACAGGGGAAACTCCCAGAGAGGATAAAGACTGAAAATTGATGCTTTTTCAAAATAAAATATGTACATCTAATAGCTTTAAAACGTTCCTGTGCCATGGCATAAGTAATCATAATTCAAAGAAACCAATTTTGCACTAATTTTCAGTCAGCAGCTACTATACTGTTAGAAAAAGTGACATTTTAAGGGTTTAATGGGGGGCTTTATTGCTAGCACATTTGGAATGTAAGAACTGTTATGGCTAAAGGCTTATTCACTTCAAAGGAATTGAAAACATTAGAAATGTAGGTGGGAAATCACAAGAAAGATTGACAGTTACATTTTTGTTTCACTGGAATGTCAGATCAGTGAAAATATATACCATCACTCGCCAGACAGTAACACAAAGAAAAGGCTGTACTTGAACGGAAGGACCCACCCAAGTTTCAACTGCATTCACTTCTAAAAAGGATGTTATTACTTAATGTGTTTGAGTGGAAATGATAAAAAATAGTTTAATGTATGTCAACAACCTGCCATTATCAAGCTACGCATTGAGCATTTACATGGGTGGTCTTTTATGTAACAGACTGTCAACACTGGAGCAGAATTACTTAGGTATTATGTCCAGAATGGAGCGTATATATTCAGTAGAAGTATAAATAAGGAAAGAAAATATCAATGTGCCAATCCCCTGTTGATAGTACTTATATAGAAGAATCAAACTTTGAAATTTTGGCATGGGAGTCTAATCAGTCAACACATTCAGCTTAAACTCTTATTCCAATTTGAGCAAACATGTTGGCCATTTTTTTTTGCCTTGGCGGGGTATCTAACAGAGCCTGCAGTTGGTTAGACTTGCCTTTGCATGTTTCGGATTTGAAATATTTCGCATGGTAGGTTACTGGAAATGAGAACTGCTAATGTCGCAGTGAGGGAAATGGGCATCTGAGATCTATGTGAACAGGACAAGTGATGAGCATCTCTTTAATCTGTTTGATTGAAGGATTATAAAGTTAACAGTATAAGGACTGAGAAGGAATTGTAAATGAAATCAGGTGAACTTGCTGTTAAGTCAGAGACAGAAAGGAATAAAAACTAAGGAAATAAAGAAAGCTTGGTTTGGAGTCAGAAAAAGAGGCAGAAAGGAAAAAGTTTAAAAAGTCAGAAGATTTAACATTATAACTTGTAAAATATCCAACAACTGAAGGCTTTACACTTTTAATAGTTAATTTGCAAAGTCAGAGAGGTTGATTGACTGTCCATAACACTGACAGAAGAGTTTTTTGACTGAAAATATTGGCAAATTTACTTCACATCAGATACTTCAAGAAGCTTCAACAGTCGCCATAACCCAGTGCCATTTTGAATAATTTAAGAATAAAGAGGATATAAGATATAACTGAAAGAATGTCCCGAGTCATGAGTCAGCTCACCAACAGCACCTACGCTGCCACCCCTGCTGCACCACTTCACAGCTGACTGCGCAGGACCCACCAACATAGGTATCACCACTCTTCAGGCACCATCTCTTCAACGTTGAGCTCACCTCACCAAGGTCACTGCCAATCCCGATGCTGGGTCCTGTGCTGAGCCCACACTCACCCAGTTACCAGGAATCCCTGGCTCCGCTGCTGCCTTGATGCCAGGAGTCGTGGCTCCAGTTATACCAAGCTGCTGCCGCTCATCAATTGGAGGGGAGGTGATGGCCTAGTGGCATTATCGCTGGACTGTCAATCCAGGGATCCAGATAAGGTTCTGGGAATCTGGGTTTGAATCCTGCCATGGCAGATGGAGGAATTTTAATTGGACACATATCTGGAATTAAGAGTCTAGAGATGACAGAGAATCCATTGTTGATTGTCATAAAAACCCATCTGGTTCACTAATGTCCTTTAGGGAAGGAAACTGCCATCCTTACTTGGTCTGGCCTACAATTGATTCCAGACCCACAGCAATGCGGTTAACTCTTAACTGTCATCTGGGCAATGAGGGATGGGCACTAAATGCTGGCCTAGCCAGTGATGCCCTCATCCCGTGAATGAATTAAAAAAAAATGCCAGGAGTCCCCACTCTGGGCCTATGGATACCAGGAGTCACTGGCTCCACTGCCAGGCCAGGACCCTGCTGCCACACTAAGTGTCCCAATCCAACCGCCATCCTCCTCTGAGATGTCACCTTGTTGGCACTGCCATCTTGAAAAGTCAGCTGCTACTTCTGTTCGCTGGAGGATCTTTGCTGCTGCTGCCACGACCAGCCCCCAAATGCTGGGATGACAACTCTGCTGCTGTTGCCACCCCCTCCAGTTGCCATGAAAAGCCGCATCCACCACCACCACTGCCAACTGCCGGGAGGAACTGCCATTCTATGCAGGGCCTGCTCGAGCTGCCACTCACGCCAACGCCAAATTCTCCGACTAACCTGCTGCAAAAGACTCCAAAGAAAATAAGAATGAAAGAAAAAAGTGAAAGAAAATGAGCAGAAGTAAAAAGAAAGAAGGAAAAAAAAATTAAACATGTGGGAGTGGATGAAACCTGGGCAAGAGCCTGCATGCTGCCCGGCTGCCCTGCCGCCATCTTGAATCTCTGGTCTAATTTATGTGTTACAAAGTGTGAAAATTAACTCGAAGGAACATATTTCCATACTTACAAACAAGCTGCCTTTACAAAAAAAAACTTTCTTAAATTGCAGAATTATTTCTACAGAATAGAATGTTTTTCAAAGAGTTGGCATAATTTCCTGCTGGTCTAGTTATTGCTGAAAAAGTAAATTGTAAGTACTGGTGAAATGAGCCAAGTTTTAGACATCTTTGCCAGCTAAAGATCACAGGTTAAATTCTGTAGCTTTAAGTCAGAAAGGTCCTATCCACATCTGTACAAGTATTTCCAGGTAGAACTCCCCACTATGTGTAGGAATAGCCGCTGAATCTGTGCCTAATTCCAGAGAAGGAGATATCACTGTTTTGCAGGTGGTGAGCCATTGGCACCTGTAGGCATACATCAGTGCTATTTGCTCCAGCATTAATACAAAATCATTCAGATAATTGCCGGTCAGGTCATACATCAAGGAACAATTGAAGAGCCTGTTTTCTCAATCTTCTGCCTTCAGACATTAAACCTGATGGATGGACAAGGTAATTTGTGATCTCTAAAGACCCCTCCAGAGCTTGTGCCCTCTGTCAACTAGTTAGACCTCGATTGAGGGTCATTGATAGTAAAGAATTCAGAAATCCTAGAGTCCTTTTAAAACTATTCTGGACATATCTCTCCTATTAACATTTGTTCAGTGCCACCTCCCCTCTTCAGAATGTTGTTCATATGCTTAACTGAGATGGATCCAAGTGTAACCAGGCCCTTTCAAAATTATTGGCCTGCCCAGCCCCTCAGGCAGAAGTTAGCAATACAAATTGAAATACAGAGACTGGAGCCTACAGCATGTGTCTTTTGGCCTTGATAGGTTCCACACCTAACATTCAGCCTGATGGACAAGTTTGGCTTCCAATCCAGTGGAAAGGCCTCTGGAGCAGCGGATACAACTGACTCTTGACCTCAGGGTATGGGATTTGCCAGGAAAGGGGAAGGGGGCTGGTTCAATCCCAAGGAGATAGCAACAACTGCAGATGCTGGAGTCAAAGATAACACCATGTGGAGCTGGAGGAACACAACAGGCCAGACAGCATCAAAGGAGCAGGAAAGTTGACGTTTCAAGTCAGGACCCTTCTTCAGAAATGGGGAGGGGGAAAGGAGCTCGGAAATAGATAGAGAGAGGAGGACTGAGGCTGTGGAAAGTAGGTGGGATGGTGATAGGCGAGTGCAGGTAAGGGAGTGGTAGGGATTGGTCGGTGACGTAGGAAGGGCAAATAGGCGGGAGAGAAGATGGACAGGTTGTGTCAAGTCAAGGAGGCAGGGATGAGAAGGAGGGATAGACATGGGATGAGGATGGGGGTGGGGAGATTTTAAAACTAGTGAAATCAATGTTTAGGCCATCGGGCTGTAGGGTCCCAAGGCAGAATATGAGGTGATGGTCCTCTGCCTGCCTCTTCGTAGGATACATGGAACAGTCCCTCTTCCGCTGCTACACTGGCACTATCCCCCACCTTTTCCACTGCTACATTGATGACTGTATCAGTGCTGCCTCATGCTCCCACGAGGAGCTTGAACAGTTCATCAACTTTACTGACACTTTTCACCCAACCTCAAATTCACCTGGACCATCTCTGACACTTCCATCCCCTTCCTAGACCTCTCTGTCTCCATCTCTGGTGACCGCCTCAAAACCAACATTTATTTCAAGCCCACTGACTCCCACAACTACCTGGACCTAAACCTACACCTCCTCTCACCCACCTTCCTGCAAGAATGCAATCCCCTACTCCTAATTCCCCCACCTCTGCTGCATCTGCTTCCAAGATGGGGCATTCCACTCCCACACATCTCAGATGTCCTCCTATTTCAAGGACCGTAACCCCCACCCCACAGTGATCGAAAATTTCCTCAACCACATCCCTTGCGTTTCCCGCACCTCTGCCCTCACATCCCCTCCCCACCAACCAAAAAAAAGACAGAATCCCCCTTATTCTCACATATCACCCCACCAACCTCCACGTCCAATGTATCATTCTCTGCCACTTCCACCACCTACAATCTGACCCCACAACCAAACATATATTTCCGTCCCCGTCCCCTTCTGTCTTTCATAGGGACCGCGCTCTCCGTGACTCCCTTGTCCGCTCCACTCACCCCACCAACCCTCGGTACCTTTCCCTGCAACCACAGGAAGAGCTACACCTGCCTCACCTCCCTCACCTCCATCCAAGGCACAAAACAAACCTTCCACATTAGAGAGGGGTTCACTTGCACATTCGTCAACTTGGTCGGCTGCATTCACTGATCACAAAGTGGCCTCCTCTACATTGGCGAGACTGAGTGGAGGCTCAGAGACTGTTTTGTAGAGCATCTGTGCTCTGTACGCAACAAATGACAGCACCCTCCAGTCACCAACCATTTTAACTCCCCCTCCCACTCCCTGGGTGACATGTTCACTTGGGCCTGCTCCAGTGTCACAATGACACCGCCCGCAAACTGGAGGAGTAGCACCTCATATTCCACCTTGGGCGCCTACAGCTCAATGGCTTAAACATGGACTTTACCAGTTTTAAAATCTCCCTACACCCCTGCCTTCATCCTATGGCCAACCCTCCCTCTCATCCCTGCCTTCTTGACCTGGCACAACACATCCATCTTCTATCCCACCTATCCACCCCTCCCATCTCATTGACCAATCCCCACCACCCCCGACCTGCACTCACCTATCACCATCCCACCTACCTTCCCCAGCCCCATCCCTCCTCTCTCTATTTATTTCTGAGCTCCTTTCCCCCTCCCCGCTTTTGAAGAAGGGTCCCGACCCGAAACGTCAACTTTCCTGCTCCTCTGATGCTGCCTTGGCTCCTGTGCTGCTCCAGCTCCACACTGTGTTATCTCTTGTTCAATCCTAATCCTGCTGGGGATGATTTGCTCTTGCAGGGACAGGATGAGGGAGATGTGAGTGGTGGAGTCTAGTTCCCAACCTCTTTATAGGAGAGAGGTTGATGATAGAAAGGGAGCTTGGTGGGTTCAGAAACAGTATGAGGAATCATTGTTAATACAGTGTGGAGCTGGAGGAACAATCTGCTCCTCTGATGCTGCCTGGCCTGCTGTGTTCCTCCAGCTCTGCATTGTGTTTTTTCTGACTCCGGCATCTGCAGTTCTTACTATCTCTGAGGAATCATTGTCACTCCTTCTAACCTACAAACAGAGCTGTAAAGGGTTTTACCTTCTCCCTGAGGCAAAGCTGTCCTCACTTTGCTTCAACAGTCTAGTGTCTTGAGATATGGGAAGCCCAATGTATTGAAGTCAAATCTACAAAGCAGGTTAACAGGCTTCTGGCCTCTTTAACATGTTTAAAATGCCAATGCATCTCCTAAGAGTGGGTTGGCTCTCTGCCCCTTATGCCACCTTTATAAAACCTACCAGTCAGTGCCTGAAGCTGGCTTCCTGACACGTTCAGAATTTTTTCCAATGTAACCCCCACTGTCACACCCAATCTCACCTGCATTACATGTCTCCGAAAGAGAGGTCAAGTCTTCTCTGCTGTGATTTACTATGATTGCGGCATAGGCATGATACAACATTATGTCAGGAAAGTTGGTCTCTAAGGAACTGGACATGAGGCAGGTCTGTATTACAGGCAGCCAATGTAAATCTTAGTGCTTACACCTGACGAATATTAACTTGCTGGACTCCGGAAGCTCAAAAGCCCAAGATGTTGGGGATGAGGGCAAATTCCCGAGGGATTTTTCTGAGTTGGCCTTTCTGTACTTCTCAGGGGAGCAAATAGTTGGGGGTCAGTGATATATTGGGTCTGTGATGTGGTACGGTTTGCACCATCTTTGAAAAAAGATGGACCTTCCCACACATTCCTTTCAGATGTTGATGTGTCTTTTATTAAAAATAACTCAATGCAACCAAGGAATCCATAGTTGCAGATAAACTGTACATAGTGAAACATCCTTAACATTTACAAGGTTTATTATTTTAAAGAGCATTGCTGTTTCCGGTGTGATCAATGTATATCGATGATATAATTGCTGAAGAGAAAGCTTTGCCAGTTTGAGATTTTATGGCAGCAACAAAAGCTAAAAGCAATAAAACAGCTCAAAACTGTGGTGAAATAGTTAACGAGTAGAATAATCAGAGCTGAGCTTACTTTTAATGGTGAGACACTATAGGTTGACCCCTGTAGAAAGTAAAGGGTGAAATATCTAGCATAAAAATAATGATGCAGCAGTAGGTCAAGAATTCTTTTCTAAACATTATTTTCCTTGAATAGCTTGGCATAATACAACGGCTGATTAATCGTAATGTTTTTATAATATGGTGCCTTCAGCCAGATGGGGAATCTAGCTTTGCATGGAAATGAATACAATGAGGGGCATTAGGCCATGGGAATGCAGTGATAGCAGCCTCCTGTCTAGCCACAACCAACTACCAGCAAAATTTCAAGCACATACTCAATCAAGCCGGCTGTTTTAAAGCTGTGAAGTTTACTGACAGTGAACCTTCTTCTTTACCTACAGGAGAGATGCAAGAGAAAGTGACTCATGCAAAACTAGCTAAACTAATCAGTGTAATATTTACATCTGCAAATTTAGAAACTACAGCCAAAGACTCCACATTATTTTGGGAAAATAGCTGGAATCTTGCGCTGCTATCGGCAATGGGAAATGAGGCAGGCGGCCGCATTTAATTATGCGGGTGTTGAAAGGTCAGCTTCTTGATGACAGGATGAAATTAGGGAATTGTGATTGCATTGGTTTGAAGAGGTATCAAGATTCCCAACAGTAAATGGCAGGAATCTATTTTTAATTCATTGTCATGTCGCGTGTGCTCACTGAAACACCATTTTGCCAGATTAAATGAAGCCTTTAAAATTAAACTCTGCACCACTTTCCTTCAGATTGATGGCTGGTTAAGGATGGCATGCAGCAGACAAGGTAGTTTTCCTGGGGAATTTTGGCTGAATAGGAGCTGTGTTTATTTTATGTCCTGCTTCATTGAACCAGAGGAGAGGAGGTTTTGGTGCATTGAGATTTGGTGGAGCTAGTGTAAAGAGATGGCTGACTGAGGGAGGGAGGAAGAGAGATAAATGGTACTCTCTGTGCACACAAGATTTGGGCATGGCTGACTCAGGAAGGGAAGATGGATCACAGTGGACTTGCAAGGGCTTATGGAGGTCAGAGGCAGGAAGCTGAAGATCTATAGCTATGGAGGGGGCAGAGGTCAAGCATCTTCAACACAACACCCAAAGTTATAAAACAAAGGTTAATTGTGAGGTTCTGAGAATCAAGGGTATAGAGGCCAGATCCAGGGTGATGGAGGGAAGTTCAATGATGCTGGATTTTAGGTCAAGGGAGCTGTGGCTGGGGTGCACATTAATGGTGACAGGGGATAGCTGTAGGGTAATTGAAGGTTGAGGGTTATGGTGGATAACTCAAGTGTGAATGAAGGCGGGGAAAGAGTGGTGCAGCAATGGCCAAGACCGACGAAAGAAACGTCAAATATAACCATGGAAGGGAGCGAGTTGAAGTGTTCCAGCTCCAAAGTTGATGTCAGAGTGTTAAGGCACAGTACTATAGCAACACAAAGAGATCTCCAGAACAGTGTGTGCATGGGTACACAAAGTATAAGGCCCCTCATTAGCCATAAGTACTCAAGTTCTCAAGAGCTGGGCCATAAGACAAGGCTGATCAAATTTTACAGTCATAAAGGTCTGTAGCACAATAAACACCTTTTGGCACAACAAGTCTATGCCAGTCAAAAACAACCATCCAACTATTCCATTCCCTCTTGCAAGCAGGTAGCCCACAGCCTTGTATGCCTAGGCATCATTAGTGGTCATCTAGACACTTCTTAAATATTACGTTTCTACTTCTACCACCCTTACAGGCAGTGAGTTCCAGATTCCTACCAACCACTGTGTGGAAGAAAATTCCTCACATCCCTGCAAAATCTCCTGCATCTTACCTTAAATCTATGTCCCCTGGTCATCAATCTCTCCAGCAAGGGAAATAGTTTCTTATGTCTTGATACCCCACAGAATTTTATATGCCCCCAATCATGTCACCCCTCAGCCTCCTGAACCCAGTCCGTCCAATCTCATTTCATAACCAAAACCCTCCAGCCCAGGCAAAATCCTGATAAATCTCCTCTGCATCGTCTCCAGTGCAATCACATCCCTCCTATAATGTGGTCTTTGCTCAGTTTGTGTCTGCAGTTCTCCTCAGTCCATGCTTCACCCATGGTGCACCTGGAGAGCAACAGACAGAGGGTGACCCAGGGCATGGCAAAGCAATGAGGACAAAATTAAGAAGGTGAGTCAGCAGAGGTCAGGCAACTGGGAAGTAGGGGGCCCCGAGACATCGACCATTGGAATGTAATCAGAGATACTACAAGGTGAACAATATGTCTGCAAATTTCACAAAGGTAGTGGTTCAGATGTCTGAAAATATCAAGGGATTAAGATACTCACATACGTTAATTGCTTCAGGGTGGTCTTTGTTCCAATGGACTTGTTTAATGCTATGTTTAATGTTGTGCTAGTAACTGTAACACTGACTGTCGCATTCATTTTTTTATCCTGCTGGATTGTTCCAGGACTCCTCCAGGGGTATGCATGGCATCTTGCAGTCAGCCACTCATGGACGCAGCAGGGAGGTACTGATGACTTGTTCTGAAAAGCCGATGAATTTGTGAGATTCACTGCAGACCCTGGGAGACAGTCAGCCAGAGCTGTGGGTCTCAGTACCATCTCTGGGTTTCCACAGGGATAGGGGCAACTGATTGCACATGTGTCAGGCTACAATCTCCCCAGGAGCTGCCTTAAACTAAAAAGGCTCACTGTCTCAATGTGCAGCTGGCATGACCACTGAAACAGAATCCTTGTATAATTTCAGTCGCTCTCAGCAAACAAACTGCTTGCCATCCCTTAGCAGCTGGAGGGACATCTGCCGGGGAACAAGGGATAGCATCTGAAGAACTGGCACATGGAACCTATTCCAAAAACTCAAAGCCTGGTGGAGGCAGGTTAAGGTACTGCCCCCAACTCAACGAAGAACCGACCAGTGGAGGTGAATGTGAGTCTCTGCTGCCTGAACTGTTCAGGTGCATTATGAGCCTCCAGGATCACTGTGGTCTGTTCCACCTTACACAACTTGGAGCAGCAAAGGGGTGAGCGATTGCCAGATGGGAAGGTAGAGGATCCAGTGTCTTTCTCAATTGAGGACGAACCTGATGATCCTGAGGGAGAATGCGGAGTGACTATATAGATGTATAGGAGATGTACAGGGTATGGAGTAGAATGACAGACAAGAATGCAACATCCTCACTGAAACTTAACTCCAACAGAGTATGGCATCGTTAAGGTCCTATGACCTCCCCAATCAATGGTGTCATAGAAGTGTTAGAGGATCTGGCACACTACTTCCAGGCCAACCTGTGTTCCTCTGACGGGGGCAGGACTTATACACTTAATGGTAAGGTCCTGGGGAGTGTAGCCGAACAAAGACACCTTGGAATGCAGGTTCATAGTTCCTTGAAAGCAATGTCATGGGCATACAGGGTAGTGAAGAAGGTGTTTTGGTATGCTTGCCTTAATTGGTCAGTGCATGGCCTACAGGAATTGGGAGGTCATGTTGCAGCTATACATGACATTGATTAGGCAACTTTTTGGAATACTGCGTTCAGTTCTGATCTCCCTACAATAGGAGATATGTTGTGAAATTTGAAAAGGTTCAGAAAAGATTTACAAGAATGTTGCCAGGGTTGGAGGGTTGAAGCTATTGGGAAAGAGTGAATAAGGCCGGGCTATTTTCCCTGGATGTTGAATGAAGGGGGGTGACCTCATAGAAATTTATAAAATCATGAGGGGTGCAGATAGAGTGAATAGTCAAGGCTTTTACCCCAGGGTAAGGGTGTCCAAAACTAGAGGGCATGAATTTAAGATGAGAGGGGAAAGATTTAAAAGTGACTTAAGGGGCAAACTTTTCATGCAGAGGGTAGTGCGCATATGGAATGAGCTGCCAGAGGAAGAGGCAGAGGGTGGTACACTTATAACATTTAAAAGGCATCCGGATGGGTAAATGAATAGGAAGGGTTTAGAGGAATATGGGCACAAGGGATTAATGTAGAATATGTGGTCGGCATGGACGAGTTAGTCTGACTGGTCTGTTTCCATGCTGTACGTCCCTATGACTCTGACTGTATGACCCCAGTATCAAGAAGGAAAAATATTTCAGGAACAAGCTAGTCCATGTGTAGGATTTCTTCCCCTTTATTCTGAAGCCTGTGCTGTGCCTTCACATTTAATAATTTGGATTCCAACCACAGAGTCCAGAAGCTTATGGAATGACGTACAGCACACAGCATCAGTGCCGTTTGCTCATTTGACATTGTGCATGATTATCAGATTAAAACAGCAGACTGTTATGAATATGAATGAGTTAAAGTGGCTGTAAATCTTATATGAAAATAAGCCTCAAATGAGTAAATGGGGCAATTTGTGTTTGTATATCTTGTGAGCTACTTATCCCTAAAATCTTTAAAATAGTTTCTCCAATCAAATTCAAATAAATTAAATGAAACTGATGGTTTTCATTACATGTTTAATATAGAAATAGTATTTTGTCAGCTGTTGTTTTAATTTCCTGCTATTTGCGCAAAATCTTTTGAGTCCAGTCCCAGTTCCTGTAGTGTTTATTAAGCCAGCTGCATTGCCTAGATACCTGTCAACCTCTGTGTGGCCAATGTAAGCAGTGCCTGTGCTGGTACAGGTGTGCTGTGATTACTCTTCGCTAGTTAGGATAGTTTTACATCGCATTTCCTGAATTGCAAAGTGCTGGAGGAACTAAGATGTTTTTATAGCAACAGACAAAACAAATCTATGGCTTAAGGGAGTTAAGGAAGATCTGTGTTAAAGGAAATGTTAAATACATTGGGCTGTAATTTGCAGTGGCAGGCCACCTCATGGTGTCTGTCGTTAGTTAAACTTGTCCTCGCTTGTTTAGGTTCCTACACATTTTATATGGCAAGTTACCGAAAGTTCAAGCTGGTAACATTGTAGCGAGGGAAGTTAGGAACCTAGGTCAGGAGCAAATGGCATAAGCTTTGCATTGACTGAACTAATCAAATTGAGAGATTTTATGGACAGTCTGTGGGCTGTGAAGGAAGTGTAATATCGAGTGGGTGAATTCAAGTTAAAATCAAGCACTGAAAGATAAATTTTCTTCTTTAGCTCTCGCCAAACGCAGGTCTGAACCCCAGCATCACAGTTTCCAGAACTCGTAGAACAAAGAGTTATAAAATCTGAATCTAAGACCTAAATTAAAATCTAGGTCCTGAATCCACCCCGGCTGAAATGGGAAGTCAGACCATGTGCTTTCATGGATCAACCCCGTCCAAAGCCAGGACCCAATGGAACCAGCCCCAACAAAGTCAAATGCTGATTTGAAAGTTTGATGTGGATGCAGGTGGAGTTGAAGAGTTTACTGGCTCCCTAGTGCTTCTGAGGGCTGTAGCGACATGTTGTTGGTTCCTCAACTGAAAGACAGCCCAAACAGTATGTGGATGATGATATGTGCTACTTTCTTTGGCAACATGCATATTTACATACATGTTGTAACCCAGAGATATGAATAGAGACTCTGATTGTTTTCTCTCACATGGCTGACCAGGAATCTCTCCTGTTCTTACTACCTACCACTGGTGGCTGTTCGAAGAATTTATAAGTTGATAATCAACTTAATTAAACTTATCATTGATTTCAATAGATTTTCACTGTACTTTTTCTAACAAGAGTTCAATCCACAATTGAGAAATGAAAAATGACCCGCATCATCATCAGAAACAGCATTCTGTTCTGAGATTTTTGGACATGTTATAAATGCACCTCCTCTGCAATCGAGTCCTGGAGTGGGATTTGAACACAGACATTCTACCTCAGAGGCAGGGACATGATCAATGAGCTGAAAGTATTCCAGAAAGAGTAACAGAGAAAGGAAAAGAAAGTGTAGAGCTGGATGAACACAGCAGGCCAAGCAGCATCAGAGGAGCAGGAAGAGCAGAGGAGATGGACGAATGTCCATCCTGGGCCTCCTGCTGTGCCACAACGATGCCACCCGAAGGTTGCAGGAACAGCATCTCAAATTCCGCTTGGGAACCCTGTAGCCCAATGGTATCAATGTGGACTTCAACAAGCTTCAAAATCTCCCCTCCCCCTACCACATCCCAAAACCAGCCCAGCTTGTCCTGCCTCCCTAACCTGTCCTTCCACCCACCTATCCTCTCCTCCCACCTCAAGCTGCACCCCCATCTCCTACCTATTAACCTCATCCCGCCCCCTTGACCTGTCTGTCCTCCCTGGCCTGACCTATCCCCTCCCTAACTCCCCACCTACACTCACCTTTATTGGCTCCATCCCCGCCTCTTTGACCTGTCTGTCTCCTCTCCACCTATCTTCTCCTCCATCCATCTTCTATCCACCTCCCTGTCTCTCCCTATTTATTTCAGAACCCCCCTCCCCTCCCCCATTTCTGAAGAAGGGTCTAGGCCCGAAACGTCAGCTTTCCTGCTCCTCTGATGCTGCTTGGCCTGCTGTGTTCATCCAGCTCTACATCTTGTTATCTCAGATTTTCCAGCATCTGCAGTTCCTACTATCAAGGAAAAGAAAGGTTGGATTTAGAGAGAGAAAGAAAGAATAAACCTTTTTTTTAAAAAAGGTAGGAATATAACATTTAAGAATGTTAAAATCTCCAACAATTAAAACCTGGTGAATCGAAACTTGTAATTGTCAACTTTCAATGTCATTGAAGTGAAACTACAACACTCAACATTTATCACATTGTTAAAACACATGTGCACTGAAACAGAAAAGACTCTGTGGGTTTGGTTCAAGTCACCTGCACAAAAGCCAAAACACCTTTCAATGCTTTCCAGTTCTGGTCCATTAAGAAAAGATAATGTTCTGGCATCCCATATTTGTCTAACATTTAGTTATCATAAAATCTTTATTAAAGTTTTTAACCTAAACTTCCATGATGCAGTATCTCAGAAAAAGTAGCATTTCTGATGATGATGGGTTAATTTTCAATTTCCTTCTCAACTGCAGACTGGACACCCATTAGCGAAAGAGCTATTTCTGGTGAAATCAGTGATAAGGAAGATCAGGTGGTTTCAGCAATGGGTACCTCAACTCACAAAGCCAGCTTCACGCGAAGATTGCACCATGAATTCACATAGGCAACATTATTTCAGTCTGTAGACCCGAAATGTCAATTTTCCTGCTTCTCTGATGCTGCCTGGCCTGCTGTGTTCCTCCAGCTCCACGCTGTGTTATCTCTGACTCCTCCATCTGCAGTCCTTACTATCTCTTACTCTAGTCTGTACATTCTGTTGAATGTATTTCCAGGTTTTACTTGTTTGCAGCATGAGGATGGATTTGAAAGAGTTGTGTTGCATGTGATCTTCACTGGGGTACTTTGTCGACAATGATCATGCAGGCATTTGAACATGAGGTTGAGACATTTTAATTGAGTTATTAATGAGCCAATGTACTTTAGCCAGCAGAAGGGTGGTGGATGAATAGTAGGATGCTGATGTGGATAAATGCAACTGGATTTTAGATGAGTTCTAGGTCATGAAGATAAGAGACCAGTCAGAAGAGCATTTGGTGAGAATTGTTGATTACAAAACTGTGGATGACGATTTCAACAGTAGTATGATGCAGCAGTAAAAATGGATGATGTGTAGGTGGAAGTAGTAAGGTCAGAAGCTGACCTCTATGTCAGTTAGGTTGCAAATGATTTGGTTCTGCCTGAGACAATGGTCAGGGAGGTTCATAACATTGCTGGCAAAGGAAAGGATCTGGGATGTGGCCAAGTATCATGTCTTTGGTCTCAATGTTAAATTGAAGGATATTACAACACATCCGGGATTGAATGTCAGACATGCAATCAGACAGCAGAGGAGGTGGAAGGGTCATGGGGCAACACTGAAGTAGAGGTTGATGTTGATAGCAAGCGTGAAAATCCTTTGTTAATGCTAAGAAAAATAGGAGGGAGACAAGAGTAGACAGAGGTAACGGTCCAAATAAAAGAACAGGAGGCATCATGGTAAATTCCTAAGCTGTGACTGGATAAGTAAAAGTAAAACCAGGTGAACGTGCTCCCACTCAGCTTTTTCAACAATTTATTTGTTTAATCATTTATTTATTTATTGTGACACACAACTAGGGAGATACAGTGAAAACTGTACCGTTGCCACAATCCAGTGACATTTTGAGGTACAAGAAGAATAAAAGAAAGTATTTAAATAGAGATCATCTCCAAGACTTCTACAAGGTCCCTGCTCTGGGTCTACTGCAGCCAGGAGTCCCCATTCCACCATCGCTGCAGCTGATGCCCCACTATTCCAGGAGTCCATGTATCAGGCCTACGTAGCCAGGAGTATAAGGCCAACTGCTCTGGCCTCCTCAAGACATCAGGAAGATGAAAAAAATGACTATTTCATGTCAGTTTTCTTTTTTTTGTGGAGAAAGAAATGGAGGCTAAAGAACAGAGGGAAATAAATATTGATATTTGAAACAAGTTCACAGTACAGAAGAGGGAATGCTGGAGGTCATACAAAACATAAAGGTGGTTAACGCTCCAGGACCTGATCAAGTGTATCCCAGGACACTGCAGGAAGTTAGGGAGGAAATTGCTGGGCCCCGTAGCAGAAATAGCTGTATCATCTATAACCACAGGTCAGGTGCCCGAGGACTGGAAGTGGCTAATCTTGTACTTTTATTTAAGAAAGGATGTAAGGAGAAGTCTGGGAACTATAAACTGGTGAGTCTGACATCAGCGGTGGGTCAGTTGTTTGAGCTGATTCTGAAAGATAGGATTTATATGAATTTGGAGAGGCAGGAAGGATTAGGGATAGTTAGGATGGCTTTGTCTCACAAACCTGACTGAGTTTTTTGAGGAAATAACCAAAAATATTGATGGAGCAGAGTGGTAGACATTGTCTCCTTGGACTTGAGTAAAGGCTTTGATAAGGTTCTTCATGGTAGACTAATTTGTAAGTTAGGTCACATGAGGTTAAAAGTGAGCTTGCCAATGGGATACAAAATTGGCTTGAAGGTAGGAGACAGTGGGTGGAGGTAGAGGTTTGTTTTTTTAACTGGAGCCCTGTGATCAGTGGTGTCCTGCAGGGATTGATACTGGGTCCACTTTTGTTTGCCATTCATATAAATGATTTAGATGAGAATATAGGAGTCATGTTTATTAAGCATGCGGATGACGCCAAAATTGGTGGTATAATAGACAGTGAAGAAGGTTATTTAAGGTTACAAAAAGATCTTGATCAGTTGGGTCAATGGGCTGAGGAATGGCAGATGGAGTTTAATTTGGATAAATGCGAGGTATTACATTGGTAAAACAAACAAGAGTAGGTCTTATACAATTAGTGGTAGGGCCCTGGGTAGTGTTATAGAACTACAACACTACTCAGGTGCATAATTCTTTGAAATGTGCAACACGGGTAGGCAAGGTGCTTGCCTTCATTGTTCAAACATTCGAGTATAGGAGTTGGGACATCATGTTGAGTTGTACAGGACACTGGTGACACCACTTCTGGATTGTAATGTGCAATTTTGGTCACCCTGTTATAGGAAGGATGTTATTAACCTGGAGAGGATTCTGAAAAGATTTGCTGAGATATTGCCAGGAATTAAGGGTTTGAGTTATGAGAATGGGCTGGACAGGCTGGGACTTACTTCACTGGAGAGTGGGAGGTTGAGCGTTGACTTTATAAAATCGTGAAGGGAATAGATAATGTGAATAGCGAAGGTCTATTCCCTAGGGTGAGGAGTTCAAAACTAGGGGGCATATTTTTAAGGTGAGAGAAGAAAGATTTAAAAAAGACATGAGAGGCAACTTTTTAACACAGAGAGTGGTTAGTGTGTGGAATGAACTGCCAGAGGAAGTGGTGGATGCAGGTACAGTTACAACATTTAAAAGAGATTTGAACGGGTGCATGAAAGGTTTGGAGGGATATGGGCCAAATGCAGGCAAGAAGGACTTGTTTAGTTTGGGAACATTGTTGGCACGGACTAATTGGACCTAAGGGTCTGTTTTCGTGCTATATGCCTCTATGACTGTAAGATTATGGCTTTAAAATAAAAAGAAAAAATGATGAAAAGAACAGAGAGAAATAGAATGCAGCTGGTCTGGAGCAGTTGGGCTCAGCCCAAACACTACCTGCTCCTTGCTCACTGGGAAACCCCAGGCTGGGCTGGAGCTGTGTCATGCTCAGCCAAGCACTGTTGCTGCTGCTTCAGGACAGATTCATACAACTGATTTCAAAGCAGCATCTTCCATAATAATGGCAACTAGGTCTTATATTTATTATCTATGTAGGAATACTAACAGTTAAATCTCTTATTATGTGAATGAAGACTTGGAGAAGGGAAGGATGCTTAAAAGAGAAATGCCTTTAACATTGCAGGCAATTAGGCAGTTGTGCCTGATGCATTCTGTGCTGAAACAAAAAATAAAAAAAACACGAAATAATTATATTAAATATAGGACAGTATGAACTGAAGGAACAACTATTTGCTATTTAAAGATATTCAGTAATGAAGTAGATTGCTGTCAAACATAATGATCAATCCAAATGCAGTCACAACATTTTGAAAGGGAAGTCAGATATTCCTGACTCAACAAAGAGCAATTTAACACCCAGAGAGGAGGAAGGTGTAAATTCTGTATGTGTTGTGAATGTGGATACAGGTGTTTATGCGAGTTAAATAGTGAACAACTATTCCTCAGTTCTGGCTGATGACAGGGCTCCAATTTATAGTTGAGTAGAAAAACACTAGTGGATTTTTTCACTTTTACCATTCATGTTTCTATCACTAACAGCATCCTGCCATAGGGTAGAAAGCCAAATGCTTCGGCATTTCAGCTTGCTAGATTTCTTCAGTTGTCTTGACAGTTTTGTAAGGGGAAAAATGTGGTTACTTGTGACAGTTACAGCCTCTGGCAAAAGAGTTCATATTGGCTTTTGTCATTTACTCATGGTACACCACAATTGAAAGACCAACCAACATTTGTCATCTGACCATGAGATGAATGTTCAGCTAAAAGTGCAAACAATCTTCAGAAAGTGTAAAGAAAGTTATTACCATTGAGTTCAAGATAATAGAAAGTCCTACAGGACACTACACCAACATAAGTCATGGGTTCACTACAATGATTCAGTTCCTTTAATTTGTTTTTCAGATTTCAAATCAATGTGACAGAACGTCAACAATCCAGACAGATCAATGAACAGATTTCCTAAATGCAGTATTCCAGAAGAGACGCACTCGGCTTAGCAATTAATTTGTGATGTGCCTTTTTTAGCTTAGTTTTCACTGCAAGACAGAAACATAAGTTTTAATTTCTTTTTAAATAAAGATCAATGTGGTGGAATAGGCTGAACGAAACCAATAACGTTTAATCTTTTTGTGCACAATTGCCGAAGTGCAACCATGGGCCTCAAAAAATTGTCTCATTAACTTTTGTTATGAAGTGTTCTCAACTTTTACAGTTCAATTCCTGTGTGACATATCAATTTTCATCGAGGCAATTTGATTCCACTGCAATATTACCATGTATAATAAAGTGAAATTGGTATGTGAGATAGGAGACAGCTGCTTCCTGGCTACCAGAGCAGTCTCGTCGCTGCTTGAAATCTTGTAATTAGCAGGTGCCTGTTTCCTGCTATAATTACAGGTATTCAATAATAGTTTTAATATTGCTACTTTTTCCATTTAGTTTAGGTGAGCAAATGTGCATTTTGTTACACTTACTGAGGGTTTTCAACAAGTTGTAAGGATGATGGCCCTATCTTCAAGAATTTATTAAAGCAACTAATTCTGCAAATTCCACTTTAATTAAAACATGATAAACATCTGGCTTCTTTTGCAGTTAATTGAGTACTTTGATTGTAAATTCCTTTAAAATGAATATTTTCTTTTCCATAGGATACTTTACTGGCTGTATATATGCCAAATTACACACAGCTGCACCTTATATTTCATTCAAGAAAGGAATTATCAATTCTTTCCCCTTGCTTTACACCAAATTATACAAGGAGCAACAACTGATTTTACACAATAAACTCACTAGAAATGTTTAAAGCATTTTAGTTGGTGCAGAAATGTTTTCTGCTTCAAATAAACTTAAATTATTCTTTTCTTTTTAAAATTAGGCGAATGCAAGAATGAAGATTAGAGTTCACGACAAGCACAGTAAACAAAATCCTACAACCCATGTCATGCATTACGTACTGTGATATACTATTGAGAGTGTGAATATATAGGAATGAAAATGATGGAATTTTTTTTCTCTTTGATTGCTAGATGTTAATTGCATGGTAAATAGAATTGGAATATTTACTCCAATCATTAATTCTATAATAGTCAACTTTTCCAAAATGGCAAAGATAGTGAACCTTTCCACCATACTTAGTATCATTAAAGTGAGGCAAGATGTGGAATTTTTTGTTCTCATCAACTATTCCTGTTGCTTTTGCATTTATTTCATTATTTTTGAAGAAAGCATACTTGCATTTATATAGCACACAGGATGTCCCAAAGCACCTCACAGTTGAAAAAACGCTTCTACACTCATTGTCAGATATAGGAAACATGGCAACCAATTTGTGCAAGTTAAATTCCCACAACATTAAAGAAATAAATGACCAGTGTTTCTGTTGTTGGTTGAGGAATTAAAGTTGGTTTGGACAACAGGAGGACCTCCCTGCTTTTCAAATAATCTGTGGGATCTTTTACTTAAATCTGCAGACAGAACTTCAGTTCAATGTCTCATCCACAAGATAGCACCTCTGACAATGCGGTACCCCTCATGACTGCACAATTGTCAGGTCATGTAATCTGCTCAAGTCTGTGGAGTATAGTTTAAACGTACAGGATTTGCTTCTGAATCAGAGACATGAGCGCTACCGCTAAGCCATCTAAAGTTGATAGAAGTTCTCCGTAAATTATCAGTGATGCAAATAGGTCTAAAGAAATGGGAGCAGGAGTTGAGTATAGCAGACGATTCTCTTGAGCCTGCCACATCATTCAATAAGATCATGACAGAAATGATTTTGGCCTTAACTCCACTTGCCTGGCAGTTTTATGTAACCTTGGACTCATTTATAGATCCAAAGCCTTGAACACATTCAATGATGCAGCCCTCACTGCTCCCCGGGGAAGAGAATTCCATAGGTTAATCATCTACCAAGAAGGTGAATTTCTTTTTATCTCCAGCTTAAGTGGAAAACTCCTTATTTTTAAATAGCATGCTCTAGTTTTATGTTCCCTATGAGGGAATTATCCTCCCAGCATCTACCCTGTCAAAACCCTTCAGGATGTTAAATATTTCAATAAGATCGATAAGATTCTTCTAAGCTTAATTCAGAATAGGCTCACTTACTCAAATCTTCGTCACAAGGCACCCCTTTATTGCGTTCAATTGTTCAACTGTTATTTGTGAGCCTGTTTATTACTGAACCTCATTGTGCTTAATTGGTGCAAAACTCTAGTAAATAAACTTACAGTACAGTCATAAACTGTTGTTTCACTTCTCTGCAATAGTTCTAAGACATAGAGTGGAATTTTCCTTTTTTTAAAGTTTAATTTGGTGACAGGCACCCTTAGGAGCAAATCACTCACCACCATCACTCACAAGAGGCACCACTGGACCAAGCAAGTGCAGGACATCCAATATTCCTCTTGGTCAGTCACTTCCTGGAGGAGTAATATCCCACCATGCCTGAAGTAACCAGCCAATTAGAGGCCGGCAGCCACTATGAGGATTCCTGTGTAGGCTCTGGCTTATAATTACACAGAAGAGCCACAAGCAGCAAGGACAGATCCGACCTTTGGAGGTGGATTGTGGAGTTTGAAGTCACTGGGAAAGGAGGAAGTGGTTGGAAGGTTTCTGAGTCAAAGGGAGGGAGAAGGCTTTCAGCTTTCACTTCCCTAACCCCCTGGGAATGGTGCAAATTGATGTTTTTCAACATCAGGCAGACAGGCTGCCCTGTTGTACCAAACAGGAATGTTGCCACTACTTGTCTCTTGCGAAAACAGACTGTTGATCAGGCCACTATTAGGATGAGACCCTTGAGTAATAATTAATTGACAATGTAAGGGCCTTAATTGGTAGAAGGTTGGGAGAGCAACCGTGGGCCTTTCCACCAAGCATGTAATTCCTGAGGGAAGGGGTTGTGTATTATTGGTATCAAACCAATAATTTGCTTTTCCAGCCATTTTTCCAGTCACTTCTAAAAGAGGGAACTGCATAACATCCCAGTAATCAACCCAAGGACCATTCTCTGTCAACACTTATTAACTGATGGATTAGAATACTGGGACATGTGACTTATGTGGGATGTTTTACACCATTTCCTCTGATCAAACTCATACAGCAGGCCATTTCTTTAATAGCTCGAATGACTTACTTAGAAATGCCTTTAAAACTAAAATATATTGTAAAAATACAGTCTTGGCTGAAATCATACGTTGTATGGTGAGTCCAATCCCAATAAACAGTTGTTGCATTATGTGCCAGCAATTTAGGTTGCACTGGTCAAAATACAAGATGGGATCTAAGCCAAAGTTCCACATTGGAGAACAACTTTCACAGACAAGCAATGCAATCCAATTTCAGATCAGCTTAACGTTTCTATTTGGTGAATTTACATCAAACCATAAATTGCTTTAAAAATTCAAATCAAGATTGTCAGGACAACGAAGAGGCATCAAGATTTTCAACTTGATGAACATTCTAACTACATTGAGAGCTCAACTTTTACTAATTAAAGTATGTTTTCATACGTAGACGTTCAAATGAATGCCACGACAGATTCCATTTGCGGTAACTGCAATTAATGTCACTAACGCACTGTTTGAAGTTGACATTCTTGTCATATCATGTACTTTCAGTGAAACTCCTATAAACAGGTTTCAAATGAAACTAGGGGAAAAAATACACCAGGACTATTGCCCCACCTTCTCCTTCAGAGAATGCTTCACATTTTTTTATCCTTTGATTTGTGTCATGCTCTGATGAATGTTTCAGTTTTACACAATACTGGACCATTTGACAGTTTTTCTTAGTTTTGAAACTGGATCCAATTCTGTCTCATTGGGGTGAGATGTTAAGTTAGAGTATTTTGACAGCACTATGATAACAAAATGATCATGATATGACTGAAGTGTCATTAATTTCCTCAAAATGTCAACGTGTTCAACCCAGTAGAAAATGTTTGAGATAAGACGTTTTCAATGGAGTGTTAACTTACCACACTTATTAGGACTAATATAGTTCTTGGGAGTTATATAGTTATATAGTGATAAAGATTGCAAATACCACAGAGTTTGCAGATCACTCAATACTATGACATTACAATACTCTGCCTGATACAATCAAATGGATTTCACTAGAAGTGCATTGGCTCTAAATATCAATTATCCTGTTTTCCTTTCTGCACAATGTCACTGTATTGAAATCAGGAGTAATTTTCCAAATCACAATCTAATTCATTCCAACAAAACTCCTAAGGCTTGCATCTTTCAATCTTCTGTCTGTAACAATCTTTAGATTTTTAATATCTAATAATTTTAATATTTTATTTCAGGCTGCTGATGGCCTATGTTATCATGCTTGGCTTTTTCAGTTAATTTTGCAATATAAGGAACACAATATGAAGGGGTACAATGGAAAGGAACTTTTCTGCATATGCATGTCTTTAGAAAGAAAACGTGTTGAAGCATTATGTACATATTTTATTGCATGTCTATACGAGCCAAGCCCATGGATAATCAATAAACATCAGTTTATTTTCTGAGAAACAGAGTTAACATTTCAAGATAACAAGGTGTAGAGCTGGATGAACACAGCAGGCCAAGCAGCATCAGAGGAGCAGGAAGGCTGACGTTTCGGGCCTAACATCTCGAGTCCAGTTTTTAAGAAGCGTAACTGGTCTTGAAACATTAACTTGCTTTCTCTCCACAGATGCTGCCAGACCTGCTGAGTTTCTCCAGCATTTTCTGTTTTATGTATCATAATATCTCTGAACAGACAAATTTTTCAAAAGAAAAGGAAATTGAAGCTGAAATTCTTTATGCTTGTAGTGATTAGCTGTGAGACTTTAAAGGACTGTGTTATGGGCAACTGTTCTTTTTTAGTTCAATCAAAAAAAAAAGGAAGTAATTATATTTTCAGAAGCAAACAAACTTTTATTCACAGAATGTGTTGACATTTTTACTATTTATAAAAAATATTCATAAAGACAGTTGGCACATGCAATCTGCTAGACATTAATTTAAGTACTTTTCTTAAAAATTCTATCAAAATTTAAAGGAATAAGCAAAGTTTAATAGTTTTACTTTCAAAGCTAGCAAAATTTATTCTCAATGATTGAATAATCCTAGTCTTTTGGAACTAATCTATTTGAAACAGGCAGAGGGTTGATACTTGAAAGACATTGCAAGGATCAATTTTAACCCAACCACCCTCTACCTGTCTACAGGCACATGGAAACATTCTGCAGCTGGCATTAGTGTTCACTGAAGTATTCTCCAGATCTCCTGCCAGAAGTTCCATATTTAAAGCAACTGTACATTATAAATTGTGGTTCAAGCTTCTCACACTCCTAGTGGAAACAGACACTTCATTTATCCAATTGTTCCACCTCATTTACGGCACGTGTGTTGTTCTGATCACGAGTAATGAAGTTTCCAACAATGAAAGTTAATAACCATCTCAAGCCTAACAGCAGGCTTATGTTACGTTTTTAGGGTATGAAAGCAAATGCATTGAGTTCACTGAGACAGAGTCCAATGTACCAATTCAAAAAGTGAAAAGTGTATTTGAGCTTCTCTTCAGCTGTGGTACTTAATGATGATTACTTAGTAAAAAACATGGGTCAAGACAGCATTGTACATTCCACCGAAATATTTCCAATCAGAAGCTCCTTGTATGCACCCCAGTGTTAGCTGGTACTGTTTTTCATGTGGATCCCTAAACTGTTGGGAAAGGATATTTTTGGCAGATGAGCATGCAGGATGCAAATGTTTGAATCTTGGGTTCTATTGCCTTGTCCAGAATATCAGATGAGGCAGTCATATCTTCAAACATGACTTTCTTTTAATCAATCAGGCAATTTAGCCCCTGAGACCTGCTCTATTTCAATAAGATCATAGTTTATCTGATGGTGGGCTCAACAGTACATCACCACCAAGCCTTCATAAAGTTGATTCTATTGTCAGTCAAAAGTTTATCCAGCACTGTTTAAAAATATTCAATGAATGTGACTCCACTGTACTCTGGGGAAGAGAATTCCATAGATTCATATCTCTCTCTATGAGAAAAAAATTCCCCTGTATCTCCATCTTAAATGGAAGGCTCTTTATTTATAAGCAGTATCCCTTAAGCCCTAGTTCCTCCCAAATGGGGAATATTCTGTCACCATCTATCCTGTCAAGTTCTGTTTGGACCTGATATAAATCTCCATAAGATCATCATGTATTCTTCCAAACGCCAATGACTAGGGTCAATGTGCAGTTTCTGAATGACAAAGAGAGACATTTTTGGAAGCTATGACTTCTTATTATGATGTTTTGGACCAGGAAGAAGGGGCTAAGTATCAATATTGAACTTGAGATTCAAACATTTGCATCCTGCATTTTTGGTGCTCTTCTTCAGGTTGTAGCCAATGCAGTTTGATTTCTAATTGACTCTCTCATTGGACACGAATGTCTACTTGTCTTTATGTTATTATTCTTCCTGTAAGTGTTCTTATTGAATGAAATTTAATGGTAAATACTTATAAACAATATCTCCAAATCTGAAAATAAAACATTTGTGAACGTCCACAATAAAATCTAACTTGTAAAAAATATATTTTTAAAATTTTTATTTATTATATTTTAGCTTCCAACTTAAGCATGTGCAGGTCCCAATCTTTACTTTTGTTTTCCTTACAATTTGGAAGAGAATGATAAAAGCTTGCTTCATTTTTCTTGGTTCGCTATTGATGAGAATTCTTCAGTGTGGTTGGCTGCTAAGCTTTCTCAGTGTTGTCAATGTTGCTGAATGCAAATGATCCTCACTGGCTAGTGACAGAATGAAATTAATTTAAGGAAAGTTGAATTCTATGCGAAAAATGCATCAGATCTTTGTGGGAAGATTTCTTGGAGGTCAGAAGTTGTTGCTGAATACAAAACTTGAAGCATGGGGCACTACCTTACTGATGATGAGTTGAGAGGTAGACATACCAATAAAATAGAAGGGATTGGAACAGTCCCCTAGTGCAGTCTCCCTGACAAAGTACAAGAGCAAACTGTGATACAGATCAGTTTCAATTTGCATTATTAATGGCTCCATAAACATAATTTTATGGGGCCACCACCAATTTGCCATGACAACATAGGGAGCTGTTTACTTAATTAAAGTGGTCCCCTGCAGAAACCCAAGGAACTATCAATGGCTTCATGGTCCAAAGAGTGTGTCACAGTTAGGGAGCACAGCCTGTGGACCCCAAAATGATCTCCTTGAAAGAGTTTCTGCTCTGACCCTTGGCCAACTAAACTTTTTTTGTACTTACTTGATGGAGGATTGAAATGTCCTACTTACCTCAGCCATGCTGTCCTATCTCAATGGCACTGGTGAGGCTTCAGAGCTGCTGGTCTTATGAGCTGACAGCAGGAGCCCACATTCAACCTTCACTTAGATGGTAGGCCTGCAGGTGGCCACATAGAAGACTGCCCAGTGGGGAAGGGTAGTGGGAGAGGACATGAATCTGCCTTCACTCCTAATGCCAGGTTCCAAAGCACTCAGTAACCCTTTGTGATTATCTTCTATTACCAACATTAATTTCGCAGCATGAAAACCATTTGGAAACATTGCAATTTGAGTTAATCAAAGAGATGATGGTAACAAAGCTGTTTTAAAAACGACAAAACCGTCTCTTTCATTTGTTATCCTTGTACAAATAAGTAGGAAAAAAAGTGCATGTTGAGCATATGTTGTTCTTTACAGCTTCCTGTCTTTTTCTGCATTGAGTATCAAGGAGTATCAGTCTTCTTCTGAATAGCTGGAAGCTAAAAATGAAATAGATAATAATATGGTCCCTTGGCAATCATTTGTCATTGTGTTAAGAAACAGCTTTGATGGGAGCAATAATAACTTTATTCAAAAGAAAAGACACAATTAACAGTTTAATTATCAGCGTTTACAGCAAAATGTGTCTGATGACAGCCAATCTACAGCCTCCATCAACAATAGATCTTATCGCTGACCTCTGATATCCACAACATCCTCCAATATTGGCAGCACCTGACCTGGAACTGACTTTTCCCTTTTTACGTTGTCTATTGTTCCTTTTGTACATGGAATTACAAAACTTCTGGATACCATACTCTTAAAATAAGGGTCTATAGAATACACAATAGGAAACTATAAACAGTAGATACCTTAAATTCTCCACGTCTTTGCTTGTTCCTAGTTTTTTCAGCACATCTGTGAATCGTAATGAACTGTACACCTTATTTATTTTCTTTTCAAGTCGAGTGATAACACTTTTATGGTACATAAGCTCTGCTAATCATCATCAGCAATTCCTTGCATCCAAGTTGACTTTTTCATAGGGATGGCTAGATGGAAATGAGACATTAACGTATTTGACCTGGGTTTGTAGGTGGGTTTTGATCCTGATCTTAGCTTTATAGGCTCCCCCACAGCGAGGACATCACTTGTCATCCAATAAAGACAGAGGCAGATTGATAGTTTAAGCAGCTCTTTCTGTCTCTGCCAGAAACCAATCACATAAGATCCTAAGGGGTCTTGCCTGGATGGATGCTGACTTAATATTTTCCCTTACAGGAGATACTAGAACTAGGGGACACAATTTCAAAATAAGGGATTTCTCTTTAAAGATGGAGGCTCGAGGTTTCTTCTCTCTTAAGAGTTCTGATTCTATGGAGACCAGTGAAGGCAGGGTCATTGAATAATTTTTAGCAGGTGTAGATTCTACAATTAAGAACTCAAAGGTGGTAGGCTGGAAATTGGAGTTAAGGCCACAATCCGATCAACTATGACAGAACAGGCTTGAGGAGTCAAGTGGCCTACTGCTGCTCCTAATTTGTATGTTCTTATGTTCTCTTTCAGTGGCTGCTTATGTTGAACTAATGTTCTTGACACCATTTTTGATGATAGTTTGCCATTTTGATTGTGGCTGGGCATCTGTTTCTCATGTGTTGATACAAATAATAGTTTAATTTGAACAAGTCATGTTCATATTCCCACATGTGTCTTCAAGCATAGGTCCTTTGCTCCAATATCAAAGTACAAGAGAAGTCTTGAATCTGTATAGAGCTGGTGTTGATTAAAGAAATAGCAAGGTACAAGACCATGGGGCGGATTTAAACACAATGAGTGAAAACATAAAATTTGAGGCAATTGTGAACTAGAAACCATAGCAAATCACTAAGGATGATGGATGAATGGTACTTGATGTGGGATAGGAAAGACCAGCAGAGTTTTGGATATGCTGAAGATTATGAAGTAAGAGGGAAATGAGTACATTCTGGGGAGAGCTGAGGTGGTCTCACTCAAAGGTAAGAGATGTATGGGTGAAAGTTTCAATGAGTACAGAAGGTGGGTGATGTTACAGAAACAGATGTATGCTTTTTGTTTTGATGGACTGGATATCCAGTCAACTTGGCAATTAATAGAAAATCAAAGTTGTGAGCAAGAAAACTCATCTTATTTTTTATTACACCTGATAGATGGTCTCAAGTAGCGACTGAGGAATAAACAGTTAGGAACTGAAACATTAATTCAGTTTTTTAAAAAAAATGCTCAGTGTTTAATGGAGAGATGTGGAAAACAATGATGGATGGAATTCAGATTGCACACACATTAAATACATAAGTTACTCAGTTTGACTACATGAATGGTAGGGATGAAGACAAAAAAGTGGTTCTACTTACTTGCCCTCTATTTAATGAATGCTTCAGAAAAGCATTCAGCTAAACAGTCTGGTAAAGGATTATAAACATGTTCCATGACAAAAATCCAATAAACTGACTGTTTTGTATTTATTCATGAAGTACACAATATATCTTAAAGGCAGATTTCTTTGCTTGACTTCCCAAACCACATTTCTAAGGTAATAAATATATTCAGACAGAACTGCTTTAAGAATATCCGCATATTGGAGTAACTGTGTGGTTCTGTGAAAGGGACTATTCTCTTCTCCAATCCTGGCTTTCAGTGAAAAATGTATAGAGGCACCCCTCTTCTTGGAAAAAACTCACAAATCATCAGATGCAGGCATTCGTGCCGACATTACTCAAATGGAATTAGATGTGGCCTGAGAAACTGCACTTGGAGAAGGTCAGAACTGGAATAGGGCCGAAAGAAACTGATTTGCCCTTTCACATAGCTTCATCCTTGGGAAAATCTCTTAGATGCCATCTGCAGAAGCCAGAAACCCCACTCTATTTCCATTGAATGCTGTGCCAACTCATCAAGTTTATTTGAATAATGTCAAGAGATGCCCCAAAGTAATTTCTGTTGTAACAAACTGTCACAAAGGAACACATCCCATTTCTGCTATGCTAGTGTTATGGTTTTGATTAAGTTTATCTGAACTATGCTTCTTGTCATCGAAAGGAAGTAAGGCAGACTGAAGATATAACATTCCAATGACCACACAATAAAGTTTCAGGGTGTTTACTCACTCTGGCTATATTTGCACAGCTCCCCTTCTGGCAGGAGGACAAGTGATTTGTGATGCTGACTTCACCTCTATTCCATGAAGCCCTGCAATTATGAGCTATTCCAAACTCAGCCAAGGATTGACAAAAAATACAGTGAATTTCAATTGAATACTCAGAACAATAGCATAGGCCCTGGAACATCAAAGCACTATGCTCAGGAAGATATTTCAATTTTAAAATATTTCAGTTTGTGAGGAATATCAAAGAAACTGAATGCATGTTCGATATCTAAGTTTCAAGCTACGTGATCCTCCATCATTTCTCAGTTCATAAAAACAAAGGTCATCATCATCCTATGTGTTGTCCCTTCAGAACAAGAAATCTCACCAAGTGTATTTTCTTTAAGTTCCCGCTTTTCCCCAATTCATTCCAGGACTTTCTCTTATTATAAGCCAGATACAAATTCAAACAACATGCAAAGTAAAACAAACCCACAAACTTAACGAATAATCAATAAGCAGTGCATGATTTTTATGCCAATCAGATTCAACCAATGAGCAACATAGCTCAAAATATAATGCATTAGAAATATAGCATTATTGCTGAATAATATATGGCAGTATTGCCGATTACAGATTTATCAAGACACCATTATTTTTGTGAATGTTATAACCTCCTCTCTCTCTTCACAGACAGTTAATTGTTAATTTGCTGGTCACCACTGATTGGAACCTTTACCCAAATGCAGTACTATCATGAACATGGTAGTTTTATGGTAGCAAATTCTAGAAGCAAATGTTGCCAGCTTTAAGGTAATTGCACTTTCATTTTATTTCAGGTTGTTTGGGAAATCCTTAACATATTATTTCACTTGAGAAACAAACCTATTGTTAACCACTTGTCAGAAAACAAATTAAAGGATTGGAATATAAATTATGTCTGCTACAGCTTGACCTTTAACTAGCAAATGTAGGAAACTAGGAATAGAAATCCTTGGTTGACTGTCACCATATGAATGAATGAAATAACAATATTCGCTTCATTTAACATCACCCGGTCTTTTACTTTGGTCTGAGTGCAAGGCTCCTCTGGCTTTCAGATTCCTATCTGAGATAAAACCTGTTCTTGATTGGGTTTAAGAGCTATACGTTTACTATAATTGTGGTTTACTGTAATTGTTTACACATTTTTGAACAGTAAGAGCTGTCTCTTCTCTCACATTAGCTTTTAGCTGCACCACAAATTGAGTAATTGATAGCAGAGCTAAGCAATTTAAATCTCAACTTTTATATAAACCTCATCACATGATGATTTGATAGCCCCCTAATAGCCAACAGTTGTGGATTTCCTGCCCTGTTTCCCTGTCTGCTCAAGTCAAAGCATTGTTTTGATTTGACTTATATTCAAAATGTTTTGTCAAAACATTGCTCTATGCTGATGAATGAATGCCCAGTGCAGACTGCATGATTTGTTTGCCAAAGGTTTAAAGGAAATTCTCATTTCTGACTATGTCAACTTTCTTCATAGCCTGTGGGAAAACTGTAAGTTAGTTTTTACTGCTGTGAAAACTGTACACAAATAATCTTCCCTTCAGCTCAACCTCACTTTAAAACTGGTGTTGAAGTAACAACTTCTATTTAACACCTTTAAGGTAGTAAAACATTCCAAGGTATTTTGAGGAAATATTAGAAATCAGAATATGATACCAAGCCACATAAGGAAATAGATTTGGTCAAATGTCCAAAAGCTTGATTAAACAGGTGAACTTTAAGGAGAATGTGAAGTAAAGGGTTTTAGGGAGAGGATTTCAGAGCTTAGGGTATAAGCAATGAAGGTACAACAACCAAAAGCTGATGCAACGAAAACCAGGATGTTCAAGAGATCAGAATTAGATGAGTACAGAGACTTCAGAAGATTAATGGACCAGATGGAAATTCGTTCTTGGCATGTGTGAAAATCTAGTAAAGCCACTATTATCTCCCATTTTTAGTGCACTGAGATAGTGGTGGGTGAGTTTTGTCTTTAAACTACTGGAGTAATTGCGATGTTAATGCTCCCAAGGTGACATTAGGTAGAGAGTTATAAGATGGTAGCCCAGGATCAAGACAGCAATGGTTATCCATGAATGTTTGTGACTTGGGAGTGAACAACTCTGATGATGTTCTGCACAATAAATCTTCATTGAGCCTTCACCTCCATTCCCCAAGATTAATTAAAAATAATGCTTACTTTTTCATCCCTGAAAGCATCTGTCAGCGAAAAAATAACAGTTAATGGGGATTTTGATAATGCGAAAAGTTTGCAAGCAGGAACCAAGCCCTGATTTGGGCTGACAGCAACATACCAGAGAGACCACAAAAATTTCCCTCCCTGTTATGACAGGTCCAAACACAGACAGTCAGGTGAAGCTGTACTAATTAGAAAACTTCAATCTTTTGAGGCTTGTATCTTTATCTTAAATATCAAAGCTAAAAGGGCAGCTAGCTTTATCCAGTAATAAGGGCAGGAATGTTAATTAGAAATTAATCTTATAAAAGATTATAAAATCAAAATTGGCACACGATGCCCAGGTTGGTTTTATTTATACCTGCACTTTCTTTTTTAAATCACTGTGGTTTTTTTTTGTCGCCAACATAGGACAAACACGTCCAATGTTCCATTGAAGTTCCTCTGGTCACTAGTTTAATTGTAGCCTTAGTGTATTTAAAGTATGTGAGTTTGTCCCTCTCCTGAAATGTATTAGATATTTGTTTGCAAATAGCAGCATTTATTTCTAGGCTTGTGTGTTCAGTTTACAGACATTGGTTGAAACAGGCTGTGAAATGTTTAATCATCTGCAAATTAATTAACTTCTGTTATTCTCTTGAGAAATACAACTAGGATAAAACAGTGATAACAAAGTGTAGAGCTGGATGAGCACAGCGGGCCAGGCAGCATCAGAGGAGCTGGAAAGCTGACCCATTTTCTGAAGAAGGCTCCAGATCCAAAACATTAGCTCTCCTGCTCCTCTGATGCTGCCTGGCCCTGCTGTGTTCATCCAGCTCTACATCTTGTTATCTCAGATTCTCCAGCATCGGCAGTTCCTACTATCTCTAGGATAAAACAGTGATGAGAAAGAGTCTTTTTCAGGAGTTTGTCAAAACCACACTTTTTTTCCTTTTGTGTTTGGACTATGAACTTAAAAAGGAAGGTACTGCTTTAAACCAAGGATAGTGTGCTATAAGAGAGCAGCAGTTCCAAAAATATTGTTACTGGAGCCCATTGTGAGTTATATACAATGTAGCTTTTGTCCTGGAACATTGATAGCAAAATCAGACAGAACACAGCCAATGGGTTCTGAACTAGGCAACAGTTGCTTGACATCAATATTTTGACTGGTTCTAACCAGATAGCCGTGACATGTGCAGAGCCAGTACTGCAAAAACACCCAGTCTGCAAAGTGAAACCATTGAATATCTCTCACTCTATCTCTCCCCTGTGTGAAGATACTAGAAAGTTCTCATAAAAGTTATCACTCTTCCATCCACCTTCCTCTGCAACTCTCCTTGTTGAAAGGAAGACAGGAAGATCACCTTCAGGGTCAATGAAAGAGCCAAAATCTCAACCAGTGAATGAGAGAGACCACTGGTGTGCAAACAAAGGAATTGGAAGAAACTGAAAGTAAATAACTCATCAAGTCTTGGTCTAGATTGGTGCTGGCAAACTAAGTTTCCCAAACTTTTTTCTTTTTCCACCCTACACCCATGTCTTGCATGTATCAGTCTGTTGTCTGTGAGAATGGGAATCTAAAAGGGGTAAAGTTTAAGTTATAAAATCATAATAGAAATCTTGATTTCATTTCTACCATTGATTAGAGACAATTTGCAAGAAACAGTTATTTTTGTTAAGTACAGAAACCTGGTGACCGTTTTCTCATAAACTGAGTTCATCGGTCAGGCTATTGCAGATCCTGAGTACTGGCAGTCCCAGGGTTAAGAATGGGTTTCATTCCTGAGTACACTTGTAAGTTAATTTGTACATAGTCAGAAGTCATATGACACCAGGTTATAGCCCAACAAGTTTATTTAAAATCACAAGCCTTTGGAGCACTGCTCCTTTGTTCTCTTGACAAATTCAGCGCTCCGAAAGCTTGTGATTTTAAATAAACCTGTTGGACTAGAACCTGGTGTCACATGACTTCTGAATTTCTCCAACCCAGTCCATCACTGGCACCTCCACATCATGATTTGTATGTAAGTCAGAACATAAAACAGTATAATATAAAATAGCTATTCATATGGTTTCTTTTTAGTTCATCTGTGGGTGTCACTGGCTGGCCAGAATTTATTTCCTGTCCCTAGGTGCCCTAGAGAAGGTAATGGTGAGGTGGCTTCTTGAACTGCAGCCATCCACGTACCTTAGGTTGACCTGCAATGTCCTTATGGAGGGAATTCCAGGATTTTGACCCAGTGATTCCCATGTATTTCCGAGTGGGTTGGAATTTGTAGTTGGTGGTGTTCCATGTATCTGCTGCCTTTGTTCTTCTAGATGGGAGTGGTCATCGGTTTGGATGGTGCTGTGTAAGGATCTTTGGTGAATTTCTGCAGTGCATCTTGTAGGTAGTACACACTGCTATCCAGGGTGTCAGTGGTGGAGGGAGTGGATGCTTGTGGATATAATGCCAATCAAGCGGGCTGCTTTGTCCTGAATGGTGGCAAGCTTCTTGAGTGTTGTTGGACCTGCACTCATCCAGGCAAGTGGGAAGTATTCCATCGCACTCCAGATTTGTGTCTTGTAGATGGTGGACCGGCATTGTGGAGTCAAGAGGCGAGTTACGCACTACGGTATTCCTCACTTATGATCTGCTCGTGCAGCCAATGTGTTTATGTGGCAAGTCCAGTTGAATTTCTGGCCAATGGTAACCCTCCAGGGTGTTGATAGTGGGGATTCTGTGATGCTAACACCTTTGATTTTCAACGTGCAGTAGGTGAATTATCTCTATTTGGAAATGGTCATTGCCTGGCATTTATGTGGTGCAAAGGTTACTTGCCACTTGTCAGCCCCCGTCTAGATATTGCCCAGAACTTATTGCATTTAAACTTGGACTGCTTCGGTATCTGAAGAGTGGTTAATGCTGTGCAATCATCAGCAAACATCCCCACTTTTGACCTTATGGTGGAGGGAAGGTAATTGATGAAGCAGCTGATGGTTGGGTCTAGGACATTACCCTGAGGAACTCCTGCAGACTACAAGCAAACGGTTGCATATTGGATGCTTAAAATAAATATTAATATGGTTTCTCATTCATAAGGACAAGGTATGAACATTTATTAATTGGGCATTCACACACGAGATCCACTTTTAGTTTCATAATTTTTGTCACATTTGTGATGAGCCCGGGAATAGCAGAGCTTCATTTTCAGTGCACTACTTCCATGCATCATGACATGATGTAATCTTCAGACTGGAGGCCCAGAGGAACTCTTATCTTCTTGGCTCAATTGATTTTGTATAGTTTGAATTCTATGTTCTTTAGAAATGTTATACCACAATTGTCGTATGAAAACAATTCAAGCACAAACAGCACATTATCTCTGTATTGCACTAATCAATTAATTTACAAAAAATATATCAGTAAATATTTTCAAATGGGTTATTTTAAGTTTTGCCAATGGAATAAAATTGGGCACAAACTATCAGTCACCCTTGATAAATTCAATGTTAATGATCATCAGACAGGATAATTACTGGGTTATAAATTAAATATGCCTCCCTGACATTCACCATCAAAAATTGAAATTACCCTCAAGAATCCACTTGTAAATTCAACACTTTGCCCCTAAGGAAAGTGAAAATGGTCTTTCTCAGGAGCATAAAATGGGCAGTAAGTCATCAGTTGCCCACTTTACAAATGATATGAAATATAAAATCTCTGTCAATATAAGCAAAATGTATAACTGACCTCAGTACAAAGTATGCTACCTATATGCTATTATCCACTTTGTCCCACTGCCCAAGACCAATTTGACCCATGTGACACATCACCAGCTCCATTTGTACAGGAAGTTGAATACAAGGATTGGATACCACAACATCAAATCATCAGGGAGCCAAGATCACATACCAGTACTGATGTGGAGAACTCAGAGGAAGACTTTGAGAACCCAGCTGATTGAAGTGAGCACATGGGCAGATGCCAGAAGACACTAGATACAGTGGGTAGCCAACCTGAGGTGTCTGCACAGTGATCCAGTGTATAAAGGAATCCAATTCTATTTTACATTGGGACTTCATGTAGAGAATTGAGACCATGGTGAGTGTTCACCTCATGAACATGACAGGGCACCCACTGTGAGGACGTTTCTGCTAACATATCTTACAGCTTCACTGGCGGATCACGCATCTGCTGTATGCCTAAAGAGAGCCATGGAAACATAAAAGTGGTCACTTAGCCTAAAGAGAACCGTGGAAACATAGGAGTGCTCACTTAGCCCCTTAAGTCCATTTCATTTTTCACTGAGATTTTGACCCATCTATGACCTAATTCCATAAAATCTGCCTATGTCCCATATCCCTTAATACATGTGAACAACTGACCTAATGTCAATTGCTGTTTGTGGAAGACAATTCCAAACTTTTACCACCTTTTTGGTATTGAAGTGTTTCCTAATTATACTCCTGACATTCTGGCACAATCTTTTTTTTTGGCTAAGTCCCCTATACCTAGGTTCCCCTTTCATTCTAATTAGCTTAATCACTTATTTTTAATGGCTGGGTTGTAGAAGCCACTGGCTCAGCAAACTTTTATTCCCTTCCCTAAAGGACATCAGTGAATCAGCTGGGTTGTTACAACATCAACAGTGGTTCTATTGTGGCTGTAGTGATTGGAATCAGGTGGATGTTATTGACTGAGATCCTCAATTGGGATTGTTAGCCTGGGCCAATCAGGGAGCCCTGGCTGACAGATATAAACAAGGAATTCATAGACTTCCCTGACTTCAGGGGACTGACTTCAAGTTGGCTGGTCACAGTGAGTGTACTGCGCACATGTAAATAAAGGATGACTTGGTGATGGGGATACCAGCCTGTGTGCAGTTATTTCAGTCACCATTAGGTTAGCTTTCAATTTCATTATTTTTGTTGAATTCAAATTTCACCATTTGCATTGGTGGGATTCAAACCCATGTTCCAGGACTTTATCCTGGGCTTCTGAATTACTAGACTAGTAAACTTCAATCAAACTACAATATATACTTCTAAATTCCAGGAACATAAACTTACTTTGTATAATCCCTCCATGTAATTTAACTCTTTGTATCTGGATATAAATAAAAATGGAAAGTTTTTGAAACATTCAATATGTTTGGCATGTGTGGAAAGAGAAACATTTGAGTTGACATTTTGAGACAAGCATGAGATAATCCACTTTGGATCCAGAATGAATTGAACAAATAACTTTCCAAATGGTGTAAAGTACTTGTCAAAAATGAGATGATCCTATTATGATTGCCCCCGGGCAAGGGTCCCCCAACTTGCTGCAGTTCCACATGGGATACCTCCAAATGATTTTGGCCTTGGGTGTTGAGGGATACAATAGTCCCACTTCTTAATTCTACCACTTTCTCAGTTGGTTGTGACAAGGTTAATTTGAAAAAACATCTCTTTCCTCAAGAGAAATATTTTTCTAAGCCAAAGGTATTTATATTTTAAAGATGTTTTGAGTTTTTTTCAGTTAAAGAAATTGTGAGTTTAATAGTTACTAAAAACAAGAAGAGATGGAAAAACATGACAGGTACGCATTGTCTCCAAATGTGGATTGAATATAAGGATAACAGTTAAAAAGTTATTCAAATCTGTGTCTGGATTGTATTTTCTTTAGCAAGTAGACCTCCGGCCCCTAAAGGAATCTAAACACATACTGCACCACAGGATTGTCAATGGATAATTGAGCTTACGAATGATGCCAGGAAACAGAACACAACTCAACTTGTAACTCAACTATTAGTTTAAAACTTGACAATTAAAAGCTTGGCTTTCCAAATCTAGAGATTCCTGAGGCAACAAAAGCACTTATGTAAATCTAATTTCCATACCATATTTTTCTGGATCATATTGCTAGCCTAAAGTCAAAGGCTATAACTTGAGGGGTGCAACTCCATATCAAGTACAGCTGATCAGGTGGCTCTCCCACTCTCACTACCTTCCACAGGCTTATTGGAAGGATTTGCACATTGACCATCAATCTATTTGGCCACAGTGTGAACACAACATCTATAGCCATTAGGTCCTGATTGGTCCTTAAATTCAGCACTTCTGGTTAGGGACAGTATCCATTGCCCCACAAGACCTCTTAACAATGGAATATTCATCAGATACATTGAATTTTCAGTAAATTTTGTCTTGGCAAGTAAGTTTTCTCAGTCTCTGAAGGGAATGTGATGTTGCTTTTGTGCTGGTGCAGAATAAGTCTATTTCTGATGAGTGGGGTGTTCAAGACTTTGGTAATGACTGAATTCCACTGTTCTGGTTTGAAATAAACCTGGAAGTACCCGGATAGTTCAAACATCATCTTAATGGCCATTCCCTGCTAGGCAGCACTTTTGAGAAGAGCAGTTATAAGCATTGGATCTGATCCATTGAGGTTCAAACTATTTGGTAACATAATTGCATACAGGTTTTGTGTTAAGTATGGGCTGGGCTTTGAACGCACAACCACAGGACTGCAACTTGAAAGCCTCCTCTGCTACTACTGCTAGTGGGTCTGTAAATTATCCATGGCTGTCATTCATGGTAGGCTTTTTGTTTCATTTTGTGTGAAAGGAACATATTGATAAGTTGCAATTGCAATAGGTCCAGATGGTAGGGGTTATACCACAATCTGAGCACCCACACACGAGTTATTGAATAAGATATTTAAAGTAAACTTTCTCTCTGAATTTACAAAGGAAGCCTAAGCCAGCAGTAGATTTTGTCATATACTTAATTAAACAAATGTCAGCTCACCTCTCGTGTATTGTACAAATTGTCTATTTAGTAAGCTGTTCTTTCTTAAAAAGTAACCCCCACACTTTCACACTCAAAGCGTCCTCATATCGTTTTTGGCTTCATGGCTTCACCTCAGATATCAGTGCCAATTTAACCACAGGGCAAAATACTTAGCCAAATTCTAGTCTGCCTCTGGATTTGGCCTACTTCCTGTAATTGTGCTGGAGACAAAAAGAACAGACACTCCTCATTTTCAAAACATTATAAGCTTGAGACATTCATTGTTGAGGCACTTAGATAATTGTCAATAGCTGACATATTTAGGATATCTTTTTCTATTCATGTAAAGTCCTGCATTTTGCAGCTCTATTGAGAAAATCAGCATCCATTAATTTCTGAGGTGAACTAGTCCCACTAAACTACCTACATTTTGACAACCCTCACCAAAATATTCTACCAGATAATACTCCATTCCGAAAACCTGCCAGGATCCTGTCATTTTGGAGCATAAAGGAATGCCCCAGGATGTTTCAAAACATCGTCTGATAACATGCAGAAGATTTTAAAACTTGGTTTTCTTTTCTTTTCGGGTGATTTAATGGCTGCTTCATTTGATGTTCCTGTTTCCTGAAGTTCTCACAAATGATTCTTCAGGTGTCTAGAGAAACAAGTTAAGTGGGTCCTAACTTCTTCTCAAATTCAGTCCTGTGCCTTTCATGGTGAAAACATTTCTGTCTTGATGACACAATTCAATTCCAGGAATGTGCTTCTGTCTGTTTGCATATCTTGACCTTTATTTCTGCCAAGTTCAGAATCCTCTAATAAACCCAGTGTCAAATAGCAAAGATCAACAGGTAAATTCCTAAAAATGGACCTTGGCTGTGATGGATTTTTAAAACAGTTATACCTTTGTTTAAAAATCAAGTAGAATTCTTCTTGCATTTTCTCAGCGTCTGCTTATTGGTAACAATTCTAATTTTAATATCAAGAACTTCAACATTTTTGGAGGAATTATTTTTATCATTTGCCATCCTGTCTTTCAACTGCTCTCCCACAAATGTAAACAAGGCCAGAATAAAAACTTGTAGCCTTTTGCCAGCATTTCCCTTTAGCTACCAGTTAAGAAATGAATGAGAGGAATTGGTGTGGCTCTCACTCCATTTTTGATTAACTGTAGCTAGAAGATGGCCAACAGTGGCTGAGTAATAGCATGTCCGTAAGGCCATCAGGCTATCGGGGCAAAGTAGGCCATTCAGCCCATTAAGTGTGCTTCCTCATTCAATGAGAGCATGGCTGATCTGATCATCGTCACTTCACTTTCCCCCAACCTTTGATTCTCTCTCTGATTAAAAATTTTTCTATCTCACTCTTGAATATACTTAATGATACAGCTTATACATTCGTCTGGAGTAAAGAATTCCACAGATTCCATCTGAGAGAAGAAATTCATCCACATCTCTGCCTTAAGTGGTGACCCAATATTCTGTGACTATGTTCTCTGGTCCTAGACTCTCCCACAAGGGGAAACAATCTCTCTGCATCTGCTTTGTCAAGTCCCCTGAGAATCTTTTGTCATCTAACAGTTCTCTAAACTCCAATGAGAACTAGCCAAACCTACTCAATCTCTCTTCATAAAGAAATTCCTCTATACCTGGAATCAATCTACTGACCCTTCTCTAGCCTGCTTCCAATGCCAGTGTATCTTTCCTTAAGTTAGGCCCCCAAAACTGTTCACAGTATTTTAGATGCAGTCTAGCTAATCTCTTACGTAATTTTAGATAACTTCCTTATTTTGTGCTCCACTCCCTTTGAAATAAAGGCCAACATTCCATTTACCTTGGTTAGTGACAGAAAAACTGTAGGTGCTAGAATCCAAAGTAATAACCAAAACGTTCACTGCTCCTTTCCTCCAGATGCTGCCAGGCCTATGTTTTCTTCCAATCTCTTGCTTCTCTATCTATCATTCTATTTACCTTCCCTATTACCTGCTGAACTTGTATTCTAGTTTTTTTTTGCAATTCACGCACAAGGAATCCCATATCCCTTTGTGTAGAAGGTTTTAGCAGCCTTGCTCCATTTAAAATAATATTCAGCTCTTCTATTCTTCTCACCAAAATCTAGAACATCATATTCTATCTGCCAAGTTTTCTGCTTAACCTGACTGTATCCCTCTGTAGACACCTTGTCTTTCCACCTATTTTTCGTCATCCATAAAGTTGGAGACAGTGCATTAATTTTTCTCATCCAGGTCATTAACATGTTGTAAGTAATTGTGGCCCCAGCACCAATCTATGTGGCACTTCACTAGTTACCATCCTGAAAATGCCCCCTTTGTCCCAATTCTCTGTTTTCTATAGTTAGCCACTCTTCTATCCATGCTATTATACTACCTTGGATACCCTGGACTCCTATCTTATTAAGTAGTATCTTTTTGCATATCATTTGGAATCCTAATATATTACTTCTGCTGGCTCCCCTTTATTTATCCAGCTTGTTATCTCCTCAAAGAATTCTAATAAATTTGTCAGGCATGATTTCCCCATCATGAAGCTATGTAGACTCTGCATCATCATGTTGTATATTTCAAATGGCCTGCTGTTGTATCCTTTATAAGAGACTCAAACACTTTTACCAATGATAGATGTTAAGCAAACGTGTCTATAGTTACCTGTTTTATCTCCATACCTTTTTGAATAGGGCATTACATTGAAAGTTTTCCAATCCTGTGGGATTTTTCCAGAATCTAAGGATTCTTAGAAGATTATTACCGGGACATCCAATATCTCTGAAGCTGCTTCTTTTAATATCCTCTGGTACAACTCATCAGCAACAGAGGACTTAACAGCCTTCAGCCTCATTAGTTTCCCTGGTACTTTTTCTCTAGTGATAGTGAAAGTATTTATTTCCTCATCCACTTTTACTGTTTGATTATTTAGTATTTTTGGACTCAGTGCCTTCTACCACAAAGACCAATGAAAATTACTCATTCAACTCCTCAGCCACTTGCTGGTTTTGTACTATTACTTCCCAAGCCTCACTGGGCCAGTGTTCAGTTTGGCTTGTTTCATCCTGTTTATATATTCAAAGAAACTATTACTGTTCATTATAATATTTATTGATAGCTCACCCTCAAAGTTTATTTTCTCCTTGACATTTTACCAATTTTTAAAATTTCTGGTGCTGTGGTAGTGTCCCTAATTCTGTGCCAGAGGTCTAGGTTCAACTCCATCTCAAGATATAATGCCTGCAGAGATGGTCATATACATTTTCAAACAGATTGATTTAAAAATTAATTCTGATTGGGTACATTTCTAGAATTTCATCACATGACTTCCTATCTTAAATTACCCTGCCCACAACCTCCTTCTGTTGATCCATCTCTAGGTGCCATATATTGACACCCAACCGAAAACAGAAAAAATTCTTTTTGCACCGGATGGAACTAATTTTGACTATTTGTGAAATAACCTTCCCCGTCCCCCCAACACTTGTGTCTAGAAGATTCATGTTCAATTTTTGTTCCAAATACCCTTAAGATTGCTCTGAATTCTCACGCAGTTAATCCATACAATTAATCCATATTTGCTTCAGTAATTTTTAATTTTGTCCCCAGTTATTTTCTCTAAAAGCTTTCCCAACTGACTAGTAATCATTGAGGTTATTCCTAGTCCTTTTTTGACAATTTCTACTGTTTATTCTCTTCAGCATTCTCAGATGTACCATTTTCGATCATGGGGTCCTTTAAGCTTGAAGGACTGTAAACCTTTCGAATACTTCATCCAAAATAACTTTTAATCCGTTGAGTATCTCAATTATCTCCTCAATGACTCTAGCTGCTTCTTTTTCTTGGTAAAGACAAATACATAGCACTCATTTAGTAATTCAGCCATGCCTTCTATGGCAAACATTTTATTAACTGGCACCTATGGGATGCCTGTTGACCAAATATTTCAGTTGATCAAGAGGTCCATTAATCAATGCAAAACACACACTAAGTAATAGAAATGTAATGCAAGGGTATACATATTACTCTTATAAGTTATTTATAGCATAAATTGCTTAATAATAAAGCAATTTTGCCTTAAATAAAACTTACTGGCAGAGAGCCTTCTCCCTCACCCTAACTGACTGCTTGGGCATTGTGAAAATTGCAATGATATAGTAAACTTTACAGTATTTGAGGGTACTTTTTTATTGCCAGTTTATCGAGAGAGCTGGTTCATTAAGGTGTCGGTTTAAAAAAAAGTTTGTTATATTTTACTGCACAGAGCTTTTTCGGTCACTAATCAATTCTATCCCTTTTTCTTTCTACTTATTTATTTGCCTTTTGAAGATGTTTGTATTCCTTTTTAACTTTGGTGCCAGACTCTTCTCATTTTCTCTCTTTGCTTCTTTTATTTCCTTCTACACTTTTCATCTGAACTTTTGACATTCAGCCTCATTCTCACTTGTCTTTTCTCCCTGACATCTGTTAAATGCACTGTTTTGCTGCTTCATTCTACTATCTATCTCTTTTGTCATGCCAAGAGCTCTGGCTTTGGCTGCCCTACCTTTCACCCTCGTGGGAAAGTACCTGCACTGTATTTGAAACATCTCCACATTAAAGCTAGCCCATTGTTCCCTTAGTGCTTTTCCTGCCAATTATGATTCCAATTTATTTGGGATGGATCCGTTCTCATCCCACTGAAATTGGAGCCCTTCCAATGATGTACTTTTACAGTAAATTGCTACTTGTTCTTTTAATAGATGTTTGGGTGTTGATGCCAAATCAATCATCCTTCACAAATGTAGATAGAGGCCCAGTTATGAACGAAAACAAAGTTGCTGGAAAAGCTCAGCAGGTCTGGCAGCACCTGTGGAGGAGAAAACAGAGTTAACGTTACGGGTCCTGTGACCCTTCCTCCACAGATGCTGCCAGACCTGCTGAGCTTGTCCGGCAACTTTGTTTTCGTTCCTGATTTACAGCATCCGCAGTTCTTTTGGTTTTTTCTTAGAGGCTCATTTAGTTTAATTTCGAAATGTCAACACATTTATTTAAATCTCCCTCCTCATAGAAGAATATTTCTAATCTATCTGCTTTAATAGCAGAGACCAACAATGAATGATGATATGTTAATACCAATTTCCCATAATTAGAATACGGCTGTCAGAGGTGCATGTACAAAAAGTACATGGTTATATTTATTTATTTCTATTTTTAATCAAATTTCACAAACAGTTGGTTTTAATGTAACTTTTTGAAGAGGCTTCCATGGGATGTTGCTTCCTGTGGCAAGGTCAACTGTTGTTGCCCATCCCTATCTGCCCTCAAACTGAAAAGCTTGCTAGGACATCTCAAAGCAGGCTGCATTGCTGTGGATCAGCAGTCACATGATGGCCAGACCAGGAAAGAGTTGCAGATTTCCTTTCCTGAAGGACATTAGTGAACCAGGAGGATTTTAAATGACAATTGATGATCTTTTATGGTCACCAACAAATTCAAAATAGCTTTAATGTCCAGATTTACCAATTAACTGCACTTAAATTCTATCTGCCACTATGGTGAGATTTAAACCTACACCCTGGGTTTCTAGACTAACAGTATCACCACCATCTCCCCATAAGTGATTTGATACAATGGCCTGTGAGAAGCAAAAACAGAAAATTCTGGTCACACTCAGTGGGTCTGGTAAAATCTATAGAGAGAGACAGATGTAACACTTCAGGCCATTGACCTTACAAGAGTTCCAAAGCGTAGTCATTGATGTGAAAGATTTCATGTTTCCCGATCTGATTAGTAATTCCAATACTTTCTGTTTTGAGTTCAGGTTTCCAACACCATTGTATTTTGCTTTTGTATTAGTGTTAAATTAACTATCACACGTCTTCCATGTATGGTACCCTGAAAAACTTCTGCTTGTCTCACCAATGGGATTTCCATTTCATTCAAATTGTTCATCTTCATCACTTTCTGTTTCCCTTCTTGTGGAAATGACCACTTCATTTAATGTAACCTTATTATGGTCAATAAGGCAGAGGAGAATTTTATTCTATTCATTTTGGGCTGGATTGTAATTAAAATTTCAAACCAAAATGCTTCTGAAAAGAACAGAAATATCACAAAAATTATAAAAGCCATATGGCATGCTGCTAAATGGGACAGACTTCAAACAAAACTAGAAATAGGCATCCATGAGGTGCAGCAGGCCATCAGCCCCAGAAGATTTGGAGTTAATCATATTTTGTAACCTCCTGGGCTGGCTTATCCCCACTCTACAATTCCCACCAAGCCAGTTGATCTCCATCCTTGTACAATGAAGAGAACAGGAGGTCATGCAGAGCACTGCAAAAGGCATACTTGAAAATGAAGTATCAACTTACTGAAGCTATAACTCAGACTACTTGTGTTACCAACAGCAGAAGCAGCACATAACAGATGGGTCTCAGTGATCTGACAATCAACTGATCAGATCTAAGATCTGTGGTTCTGCCACATCCAATCATGCATGTTGTTAGACACTTAAACACCTAATAGGAGGACGACAAGACTCATCAAATACGCACAGTCTTAACAATGGGGGAGCCCGGCACATCAGTGTAAAAGACAAGGCTGATGCATTCACATTGATCTTCAGTCAGTAGCTACAATTAGATGATCTATCTCAGCCTCCTCATGATGCACACAGTATCAGATGTCTATCTTCAACTAAATCAATTCACTTCTCATGATATCAACAGATGGATGAAGACACGGATACTGCAAAGACTTTGGATCATGGCAACATTCTGGCGATAGTACTGAAGATATGCTCCAGTACTGTTTGCAACCCTAGCCTAGCTGTATTATTATAGCAATAATAGTGGCATTGACCTGGCAAGGTGGAAAATTGCCCAAGTTAACCCTGTCCACAAAAGGCAAGACAAACCCAACCCAGCCAATTAAAGCCCTTTCAACAAACTTTTGATCGCCAGCAAAGTGATGGAAGGAGTCCTCCATCGTACTTAGTAATTAACTGCTCATGAACATTTTGTTTGGGTTCATCAGAGCCACTTGCTCCAGACTTCACTACAGCCTTGATCTAAACATGGACCAAAGAACTCCAGAGGTGAGGTGAGAGTGATTGCCTTTGATATCTACGCAGCATTTGACTGAGTATGGCATTAAAGAGCCCCGATAAAACTGGAATCAATGGGAATCAGGGAATAACTCTCTGTTAGTTGGAGTCACAATAGAAGATTGCTTGTTGGAAGTCAATCATCTTAGTCCCAGGACATCCCTGCAAGACTTCCTCAATGGAGTGTCATAGGTCCAATCATCTTCAACAGATTCATCAATAATGTCCCATCACCATAAATTCAGAAATGGGAATGTTTACTGATGATTGCACAATGTTCAATATCATCTGTGACTTCTCAGATACTGAAGCAGCTAAGCAAGAGCTGGACAACCTCCAGGTTTGAGCTAATAAGTGATAATTAACATTTGTGCTACAAAAGTGTCAAGAAATAACCATCTCAAGCAAGACAGAATCTAAACATCACCCGTCAATACTGAATGGCATTTTTAACACTGAATCCCCCACTTCACATCCAAGAGGTTACATTTGACCAGAAACTGAACTGGAACCGACCAGAAAAAACTATAGCTACAAGACCAGGTCAAAGGTTAGGAATTCTGTGGTGAGTAACTCACCTTCTGAGTCCTCAAAGTTTTCCACCATCTACAAGGCACGTGTCAGGAGTAAGTTTGAATAGTCCCAACTTGCCTGCATGGATGCAGCTCCAACTACACTCAAGAAGCTCAACACCAGCCAAGACAAAGAAACCTATCCACCACCTTCAACATTGAAGCCTCCCAACACTGATGGACAGTGATTGCATTGTGCAGCTTGTACAAGTTGCAATAATTCAGCAAGGCTTCTCAGGCAGCATTGTCCAAATCTGTGACCTCTACTACTTAGAAGGATAAGTGCAACAGATACATAGAAATATGATGACCTGCAAGTTCCCTCCAAACCATACACCATCTTGGCTTGGTTCCACGTCATTTTTTCACTGTCTCTGGACCAAGTTCCTGGAACTGCCTCCCTAACAGCAAAATGGGTATACCTACGCCCCAAGCATTGTAGTGATCCTTGAAAATAGCTGGTCAACACCATCTCAAGGGCAATTAGAGATGTGCTGTAAATCCTTCACCAGTGTCAGCCACATCCCATGATGAATGCTTAAAAGTATTTCCAATATTTGTGAACATGCTTCAAATAGCAAGTTAGGCTCCTGCTTCCAGTGTATGCCAAATCACAGTCAGTGATCAGTAGCACAAGAGCAGACATTTCCCTTTAGGATGACATTATGGAGGAAGTTCCAGGACTTTGACTCAGTAATCGTGAAGGAATAGTAATATATCCTAGTCAGAATTATGTGCTTGAACAAGCGAGGTAGTTTGATCCCCTGCTGCCTTTGTCCATTTAGTTATTGGGAGTCACAGGTTTGAAACTTTTTGCCTAATAATGTGAGGAAGGAGGTGAGGAAATGGCTGAGGAGCTGAGAAAGACTCAGAGTGAATTTCCATTTACAGTACATGTCACAAGCACACAAAATATGAAGAACACTTTGCATCTTTGCACGATAACATAGTTTCAGGGATAGTTTACTGGACAGTACTGAGGAAGTGCTCTACCATCGGAGAGTCAAGATGACATTCCCTTAACAGCTCAGGTTTATGTATATCTATATCACTATATCTATAAGACATGATTTTCACCAGCATTGTTTGCATAAATGGTTGAATTGTGAGCAAGTTTGTTTTTCTCTTTTGGTTTTGGGAGCAATAATATTTCTTATCTTTTGATCAACTTACACAAACGTGCATCAATATAAAATTAATAATTGTTTGTAGCATGTTTAACATTAGCGTTGGTATAAAAGTCCTGTTGAATTCCCTGTCCAATTCTGGAAATGGCAATTTCACTTTCCTGAAGTGACTTCTCAACCATAAAGTAATTAGAATGGGTGACAGTGAAGAATATTAATTAGTGCAGAGAGTAAATGCACAGGCTTATCTCTGTTCACAGGGTGATCACTGCCAGAACCTGCAAAAAAACCTTCGGAGACAATTCCATTGGCACCAGATGCCAACAATGACTGGTAACCAGTTGCTGATTAAATGAAACATGTACCCCTGAGTTCCCTTAGATCGGCACTCAAATCAAGAAGAAACTCAGTGACTTGCACAAAGGTATGAGAATGCCGACCACTAAATTAAGATGGCAAAGTCCTATCAAAGCCTTTATCCCAATGGAGGAGGTAAGGGCACTGAAAAAGAAAGAAAAAAATGTCTCAAGCCATTATTTTAATCTCCTCACCCCATCATTAATGCTTCTAACAGATTGTTTCCATTAGATAAAATTGGACTGATATTATCAGGATAATGGAGTGTGCCTAATTTGTTTAATTGTCAACTCCATGCATGATTACATTTATGACAATAAACAATTGCACGGAGTGTGAATGATGAGGGATTCCTGAGTGCTACAAATGCCCTGTCAGCATGTAGCAAAGGAAACAACTTGTAGTGGCTGGTTGCAATGTTTGTGATCCTTGGTTCAGAGTACTAAACAATGGGTTGACAATGTAATGTGGGTCACGATGCAGTTAGTGTACCAGGTGTATTGTGGTCTGTTGTCAGACAGTCTCCATTTCCAGAATACTGAGTAAGCTGAAGATAACCATTGTTGGTTGAGAGACAGTCATGTTCTTTGTATTGCTAAGTAGTTGAACAATCAGAGTCTTTAAAAAGTAATGCATGGTAAGGATATAATTATCCCCATGCAATGTAAATATATCTATTGCTATTGTGAGATAACAAGGTGTAGAGCTGGATGAACACAGCAGGCCAAGCAGCATCAGAGGAGCAGGAAGGTTGACATTTCGGGCCTAGACCCTTCTTCAGAAATGGGGGAGGGGAAGGGGATTCTGAAATTAACAGGGAGAGAGGGAAAGGTGGATAGAAGATGGATAGAGGAGAAGATAGGTGGAGAGGAGACAGACAGGTCAAAGAGGCGGGGATGAAGCCAGTAGAGGTGAGTGTAGGTGGTGAGGTAGGGAGGAGATAGGTCAGTCCAGGGAGGATGGACAGGTCAAGCGGGCGGGATGAGGTTAGTGGATAGGAGATGGGGGTGGGGCTTGGGGAGGGAGGAGGGAATAGGTGGGAGGAAGGACAGGTTGGGGAGGCAGGGACGAGCTGGGCTGGTTTTGGGATGCGTTGGGGGTGGGGGGGGATTTTGAAGCTTGTGAAGTCCACATTGATATCATTGGGCTGCAGGGTTCCCAAGTGGAATATGAGTTGCGGTTCCTGCAACCTTCAGGTAGCATCGTTGTGGCACTGCAGGATGCCCAGGATGGACATGTCATCTGAGGAATGGGAGGGGAAGTTGAAATGGCTCGCGACTGGGAGGTGCAGTTGTTTAGTGCGAACCGAGCTTAGGTGTTCTGCAAAGCGGTCCCCAAGTCTCCGTTTGGTTTCCCTGATGTAGAGGAGGCCACAACGGGAACAGCGGATACAGTATACCACATTAGCAGATGTGCAGGTGAACATCTACTTGATGTGGAAAGTCTTCTTGGGACCTGGGATGGGGGTGAGGGGGGAGGTGTAGGGGCAAGTGTAGCACTTCCTGCAGTTGCAGGGAAAAGTGCCGGGTGTGGTGGGGCTGGAGGGGAGTGTAGAGTGGACAAGGGAGTCCAGGAGACAGTGGTTCCTCCGGAAAGCAGATAAGGGTGGGGAGGGAAAAATGTCTTTGGTGGTGGGGTCGGATTGCAGATGGCGGAAGTGTTGGAGGATGATGCGTTGGATCCGGAGGTTGGTGGGGTGGTACATGAGGACGAGGGGGATTCTGTTTTGTTTGTTATTGTGGGGAGCGGGTGTGAGGGATGAGTTGCAGGAAATGCAGGAGACACGGTTGAGGGTGTTCTAGACCACTGATGGGGGGAAGTTGCGGTCCCAAAAATGAGGACATCTGAGATGTACAGGAGTGGAATGCCTCATCCTGGCAGCAGATGCGGCGGAGGCAAAGGAATTGGGAATAGGGGATGGCATTTTTGCAGGAAGGTGGGTGGGAGGAGGTGTATTCTAGGTAGCTGTGGGAGTCAGTGGGCTTGAAATGGATATCGGTTTCTAAGTTGTTGCCAGAGATGGAGAGAGAGAGGTCCAGGAAAGAGAGAGAGGTATTGGACATGGTCCAGGTGAACTTAAGGTTGGGGTGGAAGGTGTTGGTGAAGTAGATGAACTGTTCGAGCTCCTCGTGGGAGCACGAGGCAGCGCCGATACAGTCATCAATGTAACGGAGGAAAAGGTGGGGTTTAGGGCCAGTGTAGGTACAGAAGAGGGATTGTTCCATGTAACCTACAAAGAGGCAGGCATAGCTTGGGCCCATGCGGGTACCCATGGCCACCCCCTTTGTCTGTAGGAAGTGGGAGGAATTGAAAGAGAAGTTGTTGAGGGTGAAGTTGTTGACGGGTTTCCATTTTCATGCAAGGATTGATAGAACGTCATGTGGATGTAGAGACTCTCTCCAATGCTGATGTTGATATATTTGACATGTCTCATTTGCATTCATGAGTCATTGAATATCCTGACTGACCCCTGGCCAGTATTAGGATTCATAGGCTAGCCGTCTTGTGTGTTTAATACACATGTTCCTGGTGTAATATGGGCATGATATCCTGGTGTAATACATTTCGTACGATGACCTTTTTTCCCTTAGAAATGACATGTCACTGAGATACGAAGTTTGTCTGTGTAGCCAAACTGAACAAATATTCTTGAGTACTTCTTTGACACTGTCAGGCCAATTCTTGATAGTGATCTTTTGCAACTGTTGCAGTTGCTCATCTTTGGCAGTTGCTGATTGCAACTGTTCATACTGGCCCTGATCAAAGTCTAACAGGATAATCTTGAGAATATCTTCAACTTCACAGTCAACCTGTGAATCAAGAGAAATACCTTAGTCCCTGTGTGAATTTGGTAATCAGCTCAACCTATCAGTCATTGTGGTTTGAATCTCATGAATCGTGACTATAATGAGTTCTGTGTATGTGAGTAGATCCGACCTTGTTGGACCATTGTAATCTATCAGATAGAAGATTTTGGAATCCAAGCTGAGCTTGTGTATTGGGACTGTAGTGCAGATCTGTAATGCATTGTAGTTGGTAATTCTTTTTTTAATAGAATCCCTACAGTGTGGAAACAGCCATTCAGGCCCAACAAGTCCACATTGATCCTCTGAACAGAATCCCACCCGGACACATTCCCTTACCCTATCCCTGTAACCCTGCTAATGCACCTAATCCACACATCCCTGAACACTACGGGTAATTTAGCATGGCCAATCCACCTAGCCTGCATGTATTTGGACTGTGGGAGGAAACTGGAGCACCCGGTGGAAATCCACGCAGACACAGGGAGAACATGCAAACTCCACACAAACAGTCACCCGAGGGTGGAATCGAACCCAGATCCCCAGCACTGTGAGGCAGCAGTGCTAAAAGCCGTTGTATATTGTGAGATGCTCTTTCACAGGCTGCATCATGTAATGCTACTTGTTGAAGCACATGTTATTCACGATGCGTCGTGGTAATATGTTAGCACCACCTCCTGTGTTCATTTTAGCTCTTAGAACATGTCGTTTCTGCCTTGCCAAGACAAATGACATGAATGGTTGTCGGAGCTTCTGATCACCTTGTACAGTCAACATGGTGTGTGATTAATAACATGGAAAGTTCGATCATTTTCTGAAATTTGTCTTTCACTTGGTTGATGCTAAATCTCATTGATGTGTTAGTGATTGTGCTCCTTCTTAACACTTTATTTACTGCCAATTTTGTGGTATTGTATCATCTTGTTGGTCACCCATGTTTGTACTGGGCTCTGTTATGGCTTGGCTTTTGTAATAGATTTCCTGTAAATGGGTGCTCATTGACATTTTGTGTTACGTGTTTTACAGATATCATGAAAAGCCGTACAGCTTTTGGGTAGATGCAATGAAGCACATCTGATACTGATTAGGTTTGTTAGTTGTGTTTTGCTGACCTTTACAATAACGTTAGATACACCAAAATCATGTGTCTAATGTTGGCCAGCAATCATTGCGCCATATTTGCATCCATTCTCAAGTACTGCATCAGTGGTGTGGTTTTCTTCTTGACTAAAAGATCCTTCTGAAAGAATACAATTGTTGCAGAGATGATCACAAACTCAATGAGCCTTCTTGAGATTCTTGGGGTTGCTATGTGTATGACATGAATTGGAATCTGTTAATCCTGAAGCTATTTCATACCTTGAGATGGTCTTTCTTTCCAGATACTTTTGGATCTTCCTGATCATCCATGGCATGACCAGATGTGTTAATTCTATAAGGCACCTGCTTGTCAATGGGAACCAGAAGTTTTTGTTTTATTCATTCACAGGATGTGGGTGTTGCTGTCTAGGCAGCATTTATTGCCCATCCCTAATTGCCCAAAGGGCAGTTAAGAGTTAACCACATTATTGTGGATCTGAAGTCATATGTAGGCCAGACCAGGTAAGGATGGCAGTTTCCTTCCCTAAATGACATTAGTGAAACAGATGGGATTTCCTGACATTAGGCAATGGATTCATGGTCATCATAAGACTCTTAATTCCAGAATGTTTAAAAAAATTAACTTGGCATTTATCTATCATTTGGTCTGTCAAATAGAATTGCATATGTTGTTTGAACAGATTTAATTCAGTAAAGGTATCACTGGACGCCCAGTCTCTTATTAAATGTTTGCATTCCATTTTTTTATGTTAATTAAATCTTTGCTCTTTATTAGACATAAGAGTGCAATGTCGTATTTGTTTATTCCTTTAACTTATTTTGTTTCTCTTTTTAAATTTTTTTTTCCTTTTTTTGCTTCATTTTCTCTTTATTTTCACCGGTTGCTGCTCCTTTAAGAATTACAGGCTTGTAGTAATAGGTTTCTGCCTGCATGTAGCATTAATGCCAAATAAGAAGTGAAATGTCAGGCCAGCACTTTTTTTCTACTTTTGCACCAATTTGGAGAAATAAACTTGCAGACAGACTGATGCTTGGAGATAGTAAACTTTTTTAATGCATAAAACCACTTTTTAAGGAGTTTTTTAATCATATTTTCTTCTAGCGGCACGTTGGAGCCATGGTTTCAAGACCATTTAATTGTCTTGTTTTAATTGGATCAGTAGCCTCTCGTGTTAGTATTTTTAAAGAGAGAGAGATAGAACACTCACTGTTCTTTAGGGCAGATCTGTAAGTTTTAGTGTTGGTCATATTTGTAACTTCAGCCTTGTTCTTCTTTGAGTAAGATACCGATAGAAAGTTTGAAAGTACTTGCAAGCCAATCAGAAAGGAGATTTTTTCTGTTTGTTTAGAGTTTGATGCTTTATCTAAAGAGCTGAACAGTTGTCTGTACTTCAGAAATTAATGTTGTTGAAAGATTCAAAAATGTTTGGCTTCTCTGTTGATTAGTTTTCAATTAGTTTCAGAAACATCTGTCACCAAAATATTAGAGTATTTTTTAAAGTTGGCCATCATTACTAACTACGAGGTACAGTTGCCTCTAGCAGAGTGTTCAACCAGTGTGGCAATTTGTATGTTATTCCTTGTAACACAGGAAACTAGGTATGGATGTATTGTGATATTGAAGATTCCAATAAATATTTATTGCAGTAACCATTACACGCAAACATTAGATTTACAGGTCCGTAAGTGTCTTGGCTGACAATAAACTATCAGATTACAACCAGAGCAACATAAAGTATAACGTTTCAAGTGATCTTGGAATAAGATGGTATATCGGTCCTTTATATCCTGGAGTTTCTATGAGATCATATCCTAAACTCCAATGAGTATTGTCCTAACTGACCCAATCTTCCTTCATTCATTAGTCCTACCATCCTCGGAATCAGACCGGTAAACCCAAGAGTACAGTTAGCATAAGACCACGAGATGTAGGAGCTGAATTGGGCCATTTAGCTCATCAAGTCTACTTCACTATTTAATGACATAATGGCTAATCTGACAATCTTAACTCCACTTTCCTACCGTATCCACATAGCTCTTGATTATTTTATTGAATAAAATTCTCAGCCTTCAATATAATTAATGACCCAGCTTTGATGGCACTACATGGTAAAGAATTCCGTAGATTCACTACCCTCTAACAGAAGAAAGTCCTAATTTTTGTCTTACTCTGATATTATGACCTCTGGTCCTAGAGTCTCTGCACAATTGTTAATAGGTCTTAAGTCATTAATACATATTGCAAATAACTGTGGCCCCAGCATTGATCCCTGTGGCACTTCACTGCTTAATTTGCTATCCTTAAAATACTCCTATTATCACAACTTTCTGTTTCCTATTAGTCAGCCAATCCTCTATCCATGCAAATAATGTAACCCTATTACAATGGGTTTTAATTGTATTATGTCGATGTATGTGTACTGCCTTTATCAAACACGTTTTGGAAATCCAAACATATTACATCTACTGGATGTCCTTTGTCTAGCCTATGTATTAGGTCCTCAAAATAATTTTACAAATTTTCCAGGTATTAGTTCTCCTTTACTGGAGCCATGCTGATGCTTCTTGCATGTTACTTATTTCAAAATGCTCTGCTATTACATCCCGTAAAATCAACTCTAACACTTTGCTCGCATTAGATTCCTGGTCCTTGAGAAATAAAGCAGTTTTGATACAAAGCAATCAGCATTCATTCTTGATTTCAGGAAAGAAATTGAAAAGTGCTCAAGGCAGTTCAAAGCACATCTTGCTGCAATTGTTCTGATGGGTGGAAAGATGTGCAAATAATTGTTGTAAACATCCCAACTGAGCACAGAGAGTATAAAACAATGTTGCCTTTGTTCAGCAATTTTGGCACTCATGCACTTTGTAAAGCTTTCACACAACACCCATTTTTGGTGTGGCTACATCCAGAATTCAAAATTGTAAATATCAGGTACACAAAACTGTAACCCGGGTAACCAGTATAACATTGTTACATCCTCAGGATTCTCAAACATTCATCCGAACTACTAGCCAGCCTTGGTCATAAATCTATTGATTTTCATAATTTCTTTATCCCCTATTTAGTTTTGGGATTAATACTTAATCTAATATATGAACCAACTGAACTGGTTCTGCAAACTGTACAGATTTCATCGAATTGTACTGTGGAGCACTTTAATATCTTTATATCTCTTTGGATGTAGTGGATGGTGGAAGCCAGGAGTTAAGTTCAAATTAAGGAGTTCTCTCAGATGTTATTGGTGTGCCCCTGTTTGCAGGATTGTCATGGTGTGCCCCTGTATATGTGGTTGTCATGGTGATCCATTTAGAGGTTTTGTATCCATTTTATATCTGGTATTACCACTAATCTGAGTACTTGGGCAACCTGGATAAGACTGTTGTTTGCATTTATCGATATTTTTTGGCATTAGGGCATTAAAAATGTAAACTCAAATCCTGAGAGCATGGATTTAATCAAAACTTGCCACTAATTAAATTGAGCTATGTTGAGCCATATAATGCATGGATAATGCATCAAATATATAACTTTAATGCAACAGTTCAGGATGTGCCAATAGCAATTCTAAATGGAGTCAAGTTGAAAATGTGGACACCTTTCACGTTAATACGAATCTCTATAAGTACAGACACTTAAATGGCCAGACAAATAAAATTATGCCACTGTGAATCCTGAGTAAACTAGATCATTCATGAATGTCTGTCAGCTCTTACTGATCCTGCCTTTGTTGCTGCCTGGTGCTGAAGTAAATGGAGTTGCCAACATCTTAAAAAGGAATTTCAGTGTTATGCAGGGTTAAGCCATATAGAGCCAAGTTTTCTACCTCTGCCTGGAAAGTCTGATGGCTTTACAAATATTCTAACACTGAATTTACCCTAAACATACATTTCAAAGTCAAGTGGCATTTTTCCCAGTTTAAAATTAGTAGCAAGAAAATCTGATTGAACTCATTATATTCTGTTCCTACTCCATACAAGGAGCTGGGGCATTTCAACATCAGCCCTTGTGCACATTTTCCTTTTTTGTTTAAAGTTAACTCTCCAACCAAGTCAAAATTCTTGAATCTAGATTGTCTGAACCAGCATGAGTGAGACCTATTATTATTCATCAGCCATTGGACTTTCTGCTCCCGCTGTCATGCAATGTAACCTATACATTCCATTCTGGCTGTCCCACTGTTTGAAGCAGCAGTCCTCAGACAGTCATCTGATAACAGCTGTTGCAAAATACGACACTGTTTAAACATCTGGTCTAGTGCTGAGAGTTTAAAAATTCTGAAAATAGGTTGGAGCCATAACTTTTGAATGTTGCTATACAGAACATTTTCAGCAGTGTCAAGAGGTTATGGGATCAAACAATTTAACTCTTCCAAGGTTCTGTTCCACTGGGATATGGCTTTCATGTTTTCAATCTCCAATTCCTATATTACACTGACCAAGCCTTTTGTGACTCCTGTACTATATACGTATGTGCGTGTATGTGTGCACATGTGTGTGTGTGTGCATGCATGTGTGTGTGCATGTGTGTGTGTGTGACAGCGAGTGAATGATTGAGTGAGTGAGTGTGACAAAGCCTTTTGTGACTCCTGTACTATATATGTATGTGCGTGTGTGTGTGTTTGCGTGTGCGTGTGTACATATGTGTGTGCATGTGTGTGTGCGTATTTGCACCTGTGTGTGTACACATGTGTGTGCACATGCATGCATGTGCATGTGTGCACGTGTGTTTGTGCATGTGCATGTGTGTGCACGTGTGCACTTGCGTGTGTGTGTGCATGTGTGTGCGTGTGAGAGCGAGAGAGCGAGTGAGTGAGTGAGTGAGTGATTGAGAGAGTGAGTCATTGAGGGCTATCTGTCTTCTTGTGGAATTTGTCTTAACCCACACTAATTCCTACCTATGAACAAAAATTTACACTGGCCAATCTTATCTAATTGACTCACTTGTGTTATCGCATAGGGCAGTAATGACACGATTGTTGCTTGACCATATTGGAGTGGCGCAAAATGTCGGAACTGCAAAGTGCATTAGCGTGGCATGGGAAAACAACTCTGGAATTTCTGCAAAGGAATAGAATCCCTTTGACAGTTTGACAATGACATTGTTCATTAGTAGCTGGAATTAATCTGGCAATTCCTACCACAACAAATAAGCTACTTGGCAGTCTCCAGGATATCACAGGCTCCAAGACTGAGGTTAAGTTTAAATTCTTCATTTTCTCCTTCCTTTTCATCCTCTATTTCCTCTAACAGTGTGTTTGCCAGCCATAGAACTGGCTGTTTTCTGACGTATGTCCATGCTGTTCTAAACATAGCTTGTAGGATCAGTTAGGGAGCACTCCAGGTTGTTTGTCCTGATAAGGTCTAGTGGATATGTGCTTACCACTGTTTAATCCCTGTCCTATGTCAACACTTTCAAAACTGGCAGCAGTTTGGCAGCACGGTGGCTCAGTGGTTAGCACTGCAGCCTCACAGTGCCAAGGACCCGGGTTCGATTCCAGCCTTGGGCACCTGTCTGTGTGGAGTTTGCACATTCTCCCCATGTCTGCGTGGGTTTCCTCCCACAGTCCAAAGATGTGCAGGTTAGGTGGATTCGCCATGCTAAATTGACCCTAGTGTTTAGGTGGGTTGTTGGAGGGGTGGGCCTGGGTGGGATGCTCTGAGGTTTGGTGTGGACTTGTTGGGCCGAAGGGCCTGTTTCCACACTGTAGGGATTCTATGAAAACTTGGTGAATAAAAGGGCATCGGATTGAATTGACCATTAGTAGGTGATGGGTGGAACTTGAACTCCACATGTAATATGCCAAGACATCTGAGGACATTGTGATTCTCATGATAACCAGTGGATGCTCTGTATGAAAATATTAGTGGATTTCAGTAGCACAATTCAAATAATTAAGGTGAAATGGTGTATAGCTGTAAAATTACAAAATTGGAAATTCAGAGGCTCTGGGCTATTGTTCTCAGAACTCAGGTTCAAATCCTATTGCAGCAGCTTGGACTTCTAAAACTCAATTAATAAAAACACTGGAATTAGAGCCATAAAGATGTACAGCACCAAAACAGGCCATTCAGTCCAATTCATCCATGCCTACCAGATTTCCTGAATTAATCTACTTGCATTTGCCAGCATTTGGTCCATACCACTCTAAACCCTTCCTACTATCCAGGTGCCTTTTATATGTTGTAATTCTATCAGTCTCCACCTCTTCCTCTGGCAGCTTATTCCATACATGCACTACCCTCTGCATGAACAAGTTGCCCCTTAGATCCCTTTTAAATCTTTTCTCTCTCACCTTAAACCTATGCCCACAAGTTTTGGACTCCCTTATTCTCAGAAAAAAGACTTTGGCTATTCACCTTATCCATGCCCCTCATGATCTTATAAACATCTCTAAGGTAACCTCTCAGCCTCCAATGTTCCAGGGAAAATAGTTCCAGTCCATTTAGCCTCTCCTTATAGCTCAAACCCTCTAACCCTGGCAACATCCTTATAAATCTTTCCTGAATCCTTTCAAGTTTAACAACATATTTTTAAAAGCTAATCTATGCAATGTTATTGACAAAACTATCACCAATTGTTAAAACAAAACCTATCTGGATCAGTAAGAGATAGTAAGAACTGCCAATGCTGGAGTCAGAGATAACACAGTGTGGAGCTGAAGGAACACAGCAGGCCAGGCAGTATCAGAGGAGCAGGAATGTTGACGTTTCTGGTTAGAACTCTTCTTCAGAAATCCAGTAATGTCCTTTTGGGAAAGGAAATCTGTTTTCCTTCCCTGATCTGGCCTAAAAGTGTCTCCAGACCCACAGCAATATGATTGACTCTTATGGTCCAGCAAACTCGTCCATTCAAAGTTAATAGGGGTTGGCAACAAATGCTGACCTTGACTGTGATGTCTGCATTTCACAAAAGAATAAAAAAAAGTCACTGTTTAGTAGGGTTTTCCCAAAAGGTGCAAATATATGACACTAGGTCCTATAAAAGAGTAATGGAGATGATATATAGTTGACAGGCTGATGTAAATTTGACATATTATAGTTCGCTGGTTTGAAACAGAGGTTTTAAAATCTATTTGTCTTTTCTGTTGGAAAATAAAACAGTTTTCAAAATTCAGAGGCATTTAAGATGCTTGCTTCAATTCCTTTTGACCTTTGGTCCATTACGTCTAGAGTTCAGCTCCAGGTTAATGTCTCCACAAGGTTCAAACTCCAGGAGTTTTCAATGAGAAAATATCATTTCAGGGTCAAATTCCAAGTTTGCGAGTGAATTTTAACACAAGGAAAAGGCCTGTCAGAAAGCAGCGACATCTGTCTATGTGGAAATTAGATTAAATTGCCCAAAAGGAAGAGGAAGAGGACAATTTTAGCTAAAAATATTGATGCAATCAAAGCAATTTGTAAACCTGTAATAACATTTTGATTGTGCCATTGTTGACTTTTCATGCAATAGTTAAAAGGCTGGCACTAACTTTAAGGAAGTTTTGTCTCCAAACTATTTCCTTCCATAATACTGTTGAGATATTTACTTAGCCTTTGTACTTCATATACCTGAGATATCCTTAACAAATCAAACTATCACCTTCTCTTATAATGAAATGTTCAGGTGGAATACCAGAGCTATATTTTAATATAAGGGATTGTTGTAGGACCAGGATGCATTTCCAGGTCAGTGTAAAGACACAGCAATATGAATTTTTCTCTGTCAGTTGAAGTAATGAATTTTCCGCTCCTGACTAGCAGGCATGGTAATGGAAGGGTTATGTCACTAGAACTAAAGGATTAGATTAGATTAATATTTCAATGGAATATAACTTCCAATTTGAACCTGATTTCATAGAGTCATACAATACAGAAACAGATCCTTCAGTCCAATTCATCCATGCAGACCAAGTTTCTCAAACTAAGCTAGTCCCATTTGCCTACATTTGGCCCATATCCTTCTAATCCTTTCCCATTCATGTATCTGTCCAAATGTCTTTAAAATAAAATGCAACAAGTTTATTCAAGGAAGGAAACTTGTCATATCTTACTGAATTTGGCCTATATGTAACTTCGACACCAACGTGATTCACTCTTGAAAGTCTAGGAAGCCAGTCAAAAACACAATTAGAGGTTGCACATCCTAACCAAGAAGAAAATAACTAGTTTGTGCTCCTATCCTGAGTTAAACAAGTAGATCCACATTTGAAACATTATGATTGGAACAGGAGCTAATATTACACATCAAAATGAAGAATTTGTTATATGCTATTTGCAGAGAAGTATGTTATGTTTCTATCAGAACAGAAGGACAATATACAAATCCTACTAGAGAAAGTTCTTGGATTTCAGATGAAATGCCAGTCAGTTCTCCACAAAGCTGCAGATTAACTACACTTAAAAATTAATTGTGCCAGAGCTAACCACACGTTTTTGTGAAATGCGTGCAATGTGAGATTATCACCTTGCATCACGGCCCCAGTGATGTAATATTGGCTAAGCAACAAAGTAGTCAGAGACAACTGGGAGATCATTACCCAGGGCCGTGACCTCTGGAGGCTGACGGTTTGGAAGAGGCAAGCAGAAACAGGAAACTCAGCTGGCTGAGAAGAGGGCCCAAAGAAAACAGAGGCCTACAAATCCTGCACCATCTCAGCCCAATGAGTCCCTGCACAACCATGACTAGCATACCAGAGAGCTGCTCCAGGCAACGCTGAACAGAATTTACCACCTCAACACACAAACCATTGCCTCACAGATCGAAGGCTACCAATGAGGCACCAACAGCAGTCAGACACAAGCACTTCTTGATTTGAATGTTATTATTTAATAGCAACAATTGCTCACAACACGTGATTTGGGTGGTCCATTTTACCTCTGAGAAGTTATAGTGTCACAGAGTTATATAGCACGAACCAGGCCAAGCAAACCATAATCCCAAACTAAACTAGACCCACCTCCTGCGCTTGGCCCATACCCCTCCAAATATTTCTTATTCATGTACCTATATTAATGTCTTTTAAATATTATAACCTGCATCCGCCACTTCCTCTGGAAGTTCATTCCATACATGAACCACTCTCTGTATAAAAAAGTTGCCCTTCATATCTTTTTTAAATCTTTCTCCTTAAAAATACGTCCCCTAGTCTTGAAAGGTGTACAATTGGGTAGGATATTTCATATTTCATATTTCATACTCATATTTCATATTCTGCAGTTCTCTTGGCTCTACCTTTTGTGGGGAAGTGAGACTTTATGCATAGAGACACAGATACAATACATTCAGAAAAAAATACCAATTTAAAACACTGTTAATGCTCAGATACTACTGTATTAATTATTGAAACAGCACAGAATGGTTGTGAATGGTCCCCTGCGTATTATTTTGTTTACATGTAATGAAAGTTTGCGTAAAAGAATTTGATGACCACTTTTAGGCAGTATGACGCCAACAAACAGCCGGTTAAGCTTGTGAGAGGAAGGGACTGGAGGATTATGCTGATAGCTAAATAAGGAACAATCAGAGGAGATTTGAGTAGTCAATAAATAGGCTGGACTGAATGGCCTGCTTCTGTACTGTATATTCTATGTAACTGTGCTGCTTTCAGTTAATGGAATCGAACAGTTTCGTGATGAGCCTACTGAGCTCCAAGTGTGAAGTAACTCACTGAACCAGTAATTGGAAATCTTACAGCACTCTACTCGTACTTATTGCAGGCATAAAGATGTCAGTTTGAGACCGTCAAGGACATGGGCCTTCATGCAAACGGTTTTGTATTACACTGAACATGGATGGAGAGAGTCAGCAAAAATGCTGAAGTGTAACGAAAGCTAAATATTATTTCTGTGAGATCAGTTGGAGAGAAGGAGAAGTCCAAGCCAATATCAGAGTTGGCAGCTTGCAAGGGAAGGCACGTTAATCAGTCACGATCCTTTTTTTAATTACAATGTATTTTTATTTCTGGAAAAGGGATTATTTCCTCCTTGAAGCTATTGACTATTCCACTTCTAGGCACAGTTCCATGGGCTCTGTCAGCTCTTGAGTCCCACAGTCTGCAGGCAATTCAGCTTGGAGGGGAATCACACCTGAACTTGACTTTGTCTCTGCCAAAGCCATGTTTGTGTACTTTTCAACAGGAACAATTGGCTAGTCTTTGGATGTATAGGCAGATTTTGGCTGACCTTTTGAAACTAATTATCATTCACTACTAAAACTCCACCCAAGAACACAAGTTCTTCTGGTTATAGTTCTCATCACACTTATTAATCACTTGAGCCAAATTTTGTGGTCCTGTTTCCTAGCAACTGATAATCTTAGCTTTAAATATTCCAGATATGTAGAATACACTAAGAAACCTATGGAATTAGTCAATCAAAATATTATTTTGCCCACCTAAAAGTCCCTTTGTACAATATATCAGATTTTTGAACAGACCTCTTCCACATTAATGTTAATCTCTCTCTCTGCACCTTCTCGGCAGCTGTAATACTGTATTCTGCAAGCTGTCCTGTTACCTTGAGGCACTTTTGTACAGTATGATCTGCCTGTAAAGTATGTAAGCCAACACTTTTCACTGTACCTCAGTACACATGACAGTATTAGCATCTATTAAAATATAGAGAATATCACGATCTCATGATTGCCATGGCAGAGTAGCAATCCAGAGGGTCTGCTATCAGAATTCCACAATGATAAGTTGAATTCAGTCCTGTCTGTGAGCTAACACCAGAAAACGATTATGAACACTGCTGGATTGTTGTAAAGGTCCAACTAAGATTCACTAGTGTCGATCAGAGAAAGACATCTGTCGCCTCCACATTGTGAGGCTAACTTTAGAATTGACTGCAGAGTACTGGTGAATGTGCAACAATTATTTCTAATGCCAGTCTCACATGAAACACAGTCGAGAAAGCACTTCTTGCAAAGACGCCTAGCATTAATATTGTAAGCTTAAGTCATTTTTAGTGATAATTTATAATTTTATTCTGTGCATGTTATTTCTATGGCTCCCTGAGGAGCCAAGTTCAAATCAAGATGGTTGTTGGAACTATTTTGGCAAAACAACTGAGCAATATGAATTTTCAAATTGCAGTATTTAAATTTAATTTTATTACTTATTCGTGGGATGTGGGCATTGCTGGCTGGGCCAGCATTTATTGCCCATCCCTAGCTACTCTTGAGAAGATGGTGATGAGCTTTCTTCTTGAACCACTGCTGTCCAATTTCTGTAGGTAGAACCCCAATGCCACTTGGGTGGAAGTTCCTGGACTTTGGGTCCATTTTGAGAGGGAGAAGGAACGATGATATATTTTCAAGTCAGGATGGTGAGTGGCTTGGAGAGGAACTTGCAAAGCCAGAAGTCATACGACACCAGGTTATAGTCCAACAGGTTTATTTGGAATCACAGGCTTTCAGAGTGTAGCTCAGGGGCAGTGTGTTGATGCCCTGGTCTTTCGAGATGGTGATTGGTGTGGTGTTTAAGGTGCTATCTAAGGAGCCTTGATGAATTTCTGCAGGTTTAGATGGTCCCTTGTAGACGGTACCGTCTGCTGCTACTGATGGTCAGCAGTGGAAGAGCAGATTTGCACCACAACCACAAACAATCACGTGGGCTGCATTGTCCTCGATGGTGTCAAGCTTCCTAAGTGTTGTTAGATCTGCACCTATCCAGGCAAGTATGGTGCATGCCATCACATTCCTGACTTGTACCATGCAGATGATGGACAAACTTTGGAGAGTGAGGAGGTAAGTTACTCGCCATAGGATTCCTAGCCTCTGACTGGCTTTTTCAGCCAAAGTATTTATATGGCTAGTCCAGTTCACTTTCTGGCAATGGTAACCATCAGATAGTGATGTAGTGATGGTAATACCATTGAATGATGAGCAAAATAAATAGGATGTAGAACAGCACAGCACAGGAACAGGCCCATCAGCCCACCATGTCTGTGCTGACCATGATGCCATTCTAAATTAGTTCCATCTGCTACTCTTGGCCAATATCCCTCTATTCCCTGCCTGTTCACGTGTCTGTCTAAATGCCTCTTAAACACTACTATCGTATCTGTTTCTACCACCTCCCCTGTCAGTACATCCCAGACACGTACAGTACCACCCTCTGTACAAAAAGCTTCCCTCATACATCTCCTTTAAATTGCCCCCTCATCTTAAACATATGCCGTCCAGTATTTGACATTTCCACCCTGGAAAAAGATTCCAACTATCTATCCTATCCATGACTCTCTTAATTTTATATACTTCAATCACTGGTTAGATTTTATTTCTTGTTGGAGATGATCATTGCCTGGCATTTGTGTAACAAGGAAGTTACTTGGCATTTATCAGCTTAAATCTGGATTTTGTCCACATCTTTCTGCATGTGGAAATGGGCTGCTTCAGTATCTTGAAGAGTTGCATATGATGCTGAACATTATGCAATCATCTGTGAATATGCCCACTCTGCCCTTATGATGGAGGGAAGATGGTTGCTTTTTAGCTGGGTCTTTCTTGATCTACATTTTGGGAAATAGGTATGGTCAATTTTTTTTTGAGCCAGAAAAGCATGACATTTGATTCTCTGCTAAGACTGTGAACAAAAGTTGGATCGAATACATAGGTAAATGTAATGATAATAATGGTAAAGGAATGTTAAAGGGAACAGCATTGCAGACATTTTCAGCAAATTAAGGAAGTGCTGTCACTTGGTGGACAGATGAGATATTGCAACAGCATACTAAAAACTGAAGTTTCAGTTAATTGGATTGTTTGTGCATTTTAAAGGACAATTTCACCCTAATTATAATTGTAGATGAGCTGAAAAGGTCACTAACTACTATGGCTACTTACTGTTGATGTCTGAATAAGTAATACTGCTGGTGTCAGATATTTTCGATACAGTCAGGCTCTGTTATTCCAAACTTGTAGCAGAGTAATTCATCCATCAGGGACGGTCTTATCAAGATTACTGTTATAATTGTGTGCATTTTTGTCACAGGTCTGCAATTCTTTGCTAATAAGAGAAGCACAAACCTCCAATTGACAGGAAATACAAAAACATAGTTTGTTTTTTAAAGCTGGCAATTATGTCCCGTTTTCCCCTAATGCACCTGATTTTCATTACATGTAATTATGTTATTTAACCAAATGATCCTTTTTGAAGGAAAAAGTGGTTCTTGGGGATCACAGTTCCAATCATGGTACAGTTAGTCAGATTTCATTTTGAAATACAATGATTCCTGGACCTTGGATGCTTAATGATTGTAATGGTAATGTTAAACAAAGGGTCATGCAGTGACTAAAGTACGTGGGATATATGCGAGGTCACTGGATGTATGTACACTTGGAATGCACTTCGGAAGCTATTTCCCTGCTCCAGACATAATTTAGTGACTTTGACAAACTTGCAAACTTCTCCCCATTCTTTTCACTCTTCCGTCATACAACGACATGTTCAGGAACCAGAGCTTATTGTATTGTGGATCGTAGCCATACACTGTACAAAGAATGTTATTATTGTAGAACACCTACATGATAAATAAAAGATTAATTATGGTAGGTGACTTTTGTTATGGACTGGGAAGAGAGAGAAGTGAAAGCCCTTTCCCCTTCACCTACTGTGAGAAATCAGTGTGTGTGCTTTCTTTAAGAAAGACATTGTACATTTTTTTTTGACCAGTGTGAGGATAATTTGAATAACTAGCGGCAAGCATTTTTGGGGGTTTAAATAAAGACAATTATTTATTTCCACATTCATGTTGAAAATCTGACACTACATCACACTCACCCACACAAACACACACAAGCAAAGTACAATTAAAGGGAACAGTGCACTCTCACACTTTGGAGACAGGACGAGTAGCTTGTCATTCACATGACTGACTCATCTTGAAAAGCAGATGGTACAGGTTTAAGATTGTCTGCTGTCTTGAATTGTAGTCTAGGCGAATACAATAACCAAAGTTGTTTATCAAAGACATTGCAGAATTCCCTGAAAGGGATAGATTATCTGCAGGTCACAAAGTTAGGTACTTGCGTCTCATTAGCAAATAGTCCTTTCTTTATTAGTTTTCTGTATTCGTGTCTTTGGAGACCTTGCAATATTACAGTCTTTGGTCCTTAAGACGCGTATGTTACTGCCCATTCCACAACTGTTGTTTCTTGCTCTAGTTGAGTTGTGGTGTCCCTTTGGAGATTAAATAGCGAGACCAACAAGGCTGGCTTTGTATGTTGTTTTTCACAGTCGCTTTTGCAAAGATAGCGTCAGACCTCAGAGGATTAACCATAATCTGGGCTACTGTTTGCAAACATTCACAATGGGTATGTGAGACAATCACATTTTTAATTTCAGAATGACCCAATTAGGTTGGGAATGTAGCTTGGATGTTCAATGGACACGGGTATGGACACTGCTCAGTCCAGAATGTATTCTTTTGCCTTTTCAGAACAGTGTGACAGTACTTGGATCCACAAGCAAAGTTGCATGTCCCTCAGTAGTCATCTTTTGCAGTGAGTCTTCTATATCTGACCGGATGATTTTTGGCTGCCAGTCAAGCAGAACATTTTGTCTCTCTCCAATATAGTTTAGCTAAGAAATGAAATAGAAAATGAAAACAAAAGACACTGGCTTAGTAATGATTCTGTGATATACCTCCTGCATCACTGGCAGCATTGTCTTGGAAATTAATCTTGAATTTCTGGAGATTCCAGGACAGTTCAGGAGGGTTGCCTACCATCGTCAGAACTACTCAAAATCCCAGAAACCCATATGTTTCATAATCCAATAGAGCTTCTTTGAGAAGACAACTAGGCTATTGAATGAAGGGTAACCTACGGATATACTTCTAAGATTCCTTTATAAATTCCCACATATGAGACTTTTAAAGATCACTGAGTCTATTTTCATCATTTAATATTGACCAAATTCACCCCAGCTCCACTTCATCTGAACACTCATCTATACTTCTATTATTTCTAGACTTGATTCTTCCAATGGCCTCCCAGCTGTCTGCCAATTTCCATTAACTTTAAGCTTGAGAGTATCCAAAACTCTGCTGCCCGTCCTCTAACTTGTTCCTTTCAACCATCAGCTTGTGTTCACTGACCTACACTGGCTCTTGGTACAGCACCAACTCAATTTCAGCATTCTCATCCTTGTTACCAAATTTCTGTAACCTCTTCCTGCCCTACCTCTAAGATTTATGAGGTCCTCCAGACCTGATCTCTTTTTAAATCTTCATCACTCATTCATTGGCAACTGTGCATTAAAACCCCAGACCCTAATCTCAATTTCCTCCTTCATGAAGCTCCTTAAAACTTGCCTCTATGTGTATTGTCATGCATCTTAAAAATGGTCATTGGCCGCAAGGATTCAGACAATTGGTTGCTACAGCATAAGCTACCAGCTCCCAGCTCCCAGAAATAGGAATATCTACAAGTGCTCAGAGGGCAAAGATAATCTTCGACAGGGCGTTGTCTTCTCCAGATGGAAGATGGATCATAAGAGGAGGAAGAAGACTGAGGGAAGAATTCCCTAACACTTTGGCTAGAGGAAAGGGGGTTGCCTTCACAACTTTAAAGAGATCAACACACTCCAAATTAACAGACTGTTTGTCATCAGATATCAGTGGACCATTCCTATTGGTCATAGCTGTATACTTGTTTTATCTAACTAACTATGCTCTATGCAAATTTCAGAAGCGACATTAATCTTGAAACTGAAGACATCTGAGCTGTTTATTCTCACTAGTCAAATTTCACCCTAGTGAATGACTTAAATTCCCAAGTTAGACAACTATTGCAGATTGCTTTTGGAAGCAGTGATTTTTTGCAAAAAAAAATCAGTTATTTTGTTCATGATTATTAGACTTAATTTTAAGACTTTTGTCCTGCAGCTTCTTTGATTTGGTGGAAACATTTCTAAACCTTGGAATGGAATAAATTTCTATGTCTAAACTGCTGCTTCTTGAGAATCTCAATAAACTATCTGAAAATTGCTTCCAAACTGTCGACTGCATGTACAAGGCAACTGAGATCATGAACTCCAAAATCAACAACCTGTTCTGTCAACCTCTCTATGTTTTCTTACAGTCTATTGCTGTCTTCTACACAGCTCACAACACCCCAAGTTTTGGTCATCTGTAACACATGTATCACAATCGGTAAACATGCTCTTAGTTAATATTAGAGCTGTCTACATTCAGTTGTCTGTTGGTCTGATCCTGGCTCACCTTCAAGAATTTACTAATCGATATTTCATTCCAATGATTTTTTGAATCTGAGCATCTCCAGATCTTGAAATGATGAATTGTCATCTTTATCATTTTTGCAGAGTTTTATTGTGTCCAGTAGGCGGAGCTATTGGGCTAAAGATGAACAAAACAACTGGGTTGTTGAAATATAAGATAACAAGCGTGGGGCTGGATGAACACGGCAGGTCAAGCAGCATCATAGGAGCAGGAAAACTTGACGTTTCGGGCCTAAACCCTTCTTTAGGCC
>JAHRHZ010000055.1:8408718-8430384 GCA_024137785.1 Ginglymostoma cirratum | reverse complement strand
ATCTCGGATTCTCCAGCATCTGCAGTACCTTTTATCTCTGTTGAAATATAAGAACAGGAGTAGGCCATTCAACCCCTCGAGCCTGTTCTGTCATTCAATGAGATCATGGCTGATCTGTGGCCTAACTCCAGTTACCTTCCCTTGGCCCTGACCCTTAATACCTTGGTTTAACAAGCATTTATCAATCTCAGATTTAAAATTAACAACTGATCCTGCATCCACTACCGCTTACGGAAGAGAGTTTGAAACATCTACCACCCTTTGTGTGTAGAAGTGCTTCCTAATATCTCACCCAAACAGTCTGGTCCTAATTCTCACTCTATACCCTCTAGTTCTAGAATCCGCAACCAGTGGAAATAGTTTATCCTTATTTGTCCAAACTGTTTCTGTTAGTGTCTTGAAGACTTTGATCAGATCATCCTTTGACCTTCTAAATTAAATAAAACAGATCTAGAATGCTTTGAGACATAAAGAGCGATAGTGAACATATTTTACTTACGGGTTTGAACGGCGAATACATGATATGGAACAGATCTCCCCCACTAGGGGAGGCAATAGCCTATTGGTATTATTGCTAGAGACCCAGGTAATGTTGTGGGGTCCCGCTCCAAATCCTGCTACAGCAGATGGCGGAATCGGAATCCGATAAAAGTCTGGAATTAAGAGTTTAATCATGATCATGAACCCGTACTGAATGTTGGGGGAAACCCCATTAGATTCACTAATGTCCTTTAGGGAAGGAAACTGTCATCCTCACCTGGTCTGGACTACATATGAAACCAGACCCACAGCAATGTGGTTAATTCTTAACTGCACTCTGGGCAATAGATGCTGGCCTAGCTAGTGAAGCCCACATCTGTGAATGAATATATAAAAAGATCGCCTTGGTTTTGTTTCTATACAGCAATAAGTGCTGAGAATACTGTGATGTAGTAAGTTGCACAGAAAAAAGAGTCTGCCTGTCTTTATACTGGTCAATAACAATCTTAGTTAATTGTTAAGACTATATGTTGTTACTTCCTTGCAGAAAGCAATTCACCTCCTAACTCTCTGAAGAATATCCACCACCTACAAGGCACAAGTCAAGAGTATGATGGAATATCCCCCACTGGCCTGGATGAGTACAGCTTCAACAAAACTCAAGGAGTTTGGCACATCCAGGATAAAGGATGCCTCTTGATTGGCACCACACCACAAACATCAGATCCTTCCGTCTCCAACGCGCAGTAGCAGCAGTGAGTACCATCTACAAGATGTGCTGCAGCAACACTCCAAATCTCCTTAAACTGCACCTTCCAAATGCAGAAGGACAAGGGCAGTAGATACATGGCAACATTACCACCTGCAATAAGCCCACAAGCCATTCAGTATCCTGACTTGGAAATATATTGCCATTCCATCTGTGATGTTGAGTCAAAATCCTGGAATTCACTCCCTAATGGCATTGTGGGTGTAGTTTCATCAAATAGACTGCAGCAGTTCAAGAAATCATCTCACCATCACCTTCTCAAGGGTAACAAGGATGTGCAATGAATGATGACCTAGCCAGCGACTCCCGCATTCCACAAGTGAGTATATTAAAAGTTATATCTATATAAGTGTGCAAGTAAAAGCATTCTGACAACCTTGATGTCTTGGTCCTCCTTTCAGGCATGAACACGTTAGCAAGTATCACTGATGAGTTATACTATTTCTTAGTGCAATGGGCCTTTCTTACCATCCTACAGATACAGGCATTGCAGATAAGCATTTTAATCTTGAGGATACGGTTACCGCTTTTCCTTAGCCATTCAGTTATTTGGTCAAAGTTGGTGGTTGCTTTATCAAAGCATGTACTGTGTTGTAGTTGGTTGGCTTGCCAAACTGGTTCACAACCCAAGCTACAAAACCTTAGAGACATGTACTGTGTTCTTTGTCAAGAGCCAGATTGCCATGGAGATCGAAGATGGCTGAATTTGCTGACTGCATCCAGTGCTGTGCTGTTGACTGTAAACACGGGAAGAAGTGCAACGTCATGTTCCATAGCTACAGGTTTCTTCATACTGATGGTGAGTAAAAATATAATATCAGATGATCTCTGAAAATTTGGAGCTGCCTCCAGTCTGGGTAATTAGCACAGCCTCATCAGAAAACAGCCACATTGTTCCTCCAGGCATGTTCTGTTGGCTCTTTGAAGGGTCCTTAATTTGAACAATTCCCACTCAAACTCCTCAATAAGCTTCAGCGAAATTTTTGAAGAAAGAGAGAATAGAATATGAATGTAGAATAGCAAGAAACATAAGCATGAACTGTAAAAGCTCCTATGGAAATGTAAAATTGAAAATATTAGCAAAAACAAATCTAATTCATTATAGCAAAACCAGCACATTTTATAAATGGAAATTGGAAATAATAGAGAAGCTAAATACATAGTGCCTTGCCTTCACACAGGAAGACAGCAGTAGGTTCCCTGAACTAATTAAGATCCAAGATCTTAGTGAGAGTGTGAAATTGAAAGAAATTAATATTAGTAAAATCAATCCTAATAATATACCTACAGATTGAAATGTTGAAAATGTAATTTGACCATGTAAGAAAGGAGGGCGAGAGGAAACAGGGAAATACAAACCTGTTAGCCTGATGTCAACAGCAGAAAGATTATAAAGGATGTGATTACAGACATTTAGAAACAAATTATGCAATTAGGAAAATTCAACATGGATCTAGGATGGTGAAATTAGGTTTCACAAACCTGACAGAGATTTTTGAAGATATCGTTGACAGTCAATAAGGGGGAACCAGTTGATGTGGTATATTAGGATTTTAGGCGTTCTTGATAATGTGTCATCCTAGGAGTTAGCAGACAAAATTGGAGTACACAGGATTGGAGGTAATACACTCACATGGATTGAGGGCTGCTTGACAGGCAGAAAGCATAGCATAGGAATAAACAGTTCATTCTCAGATTGTGACCAGTGGGCTACCTCAAGAATCAGTGCTTAGATCCCAGCTGTTTTCAATTCATTTCAATGATTTGGATCTATGGGGGAGGGAGTGGGCAACTGTAATATTTTCACATGCACAGGCAGTACAAAACTTGGTGGGAATGTGAATTATGAGGAGGATGCAAAGGGACTTCAAAGGAATTTAAATAGGTGAACAATTTGTCAAGGGCATGGCCAATGGAATATAATGTGAATAAGTGTGAAGTCATCTATTTCAGTGGGTGGAACAAAGGCGCACAGTAATTCAAGAATGATGAAAGTTTGGAACATTTTGATAGTCAAAGGAACCTAAATGTTCTTGTTCTGAAGTCACTAGCAGCTAGTGTGTTGCTGTCATAAATTGCCATCATGGTGTGGGCTTTTCTCCCAACAAGGGATTTGCTTCTATATTTTGTTCTAGTGACTTTCCTTTTTGAACCAGATTTCCTGCACACGTGCACCTAATGGCCTTTGATGTCGCAAGAGTTGAGGATGTGAAGAAAAGCTGGACAGCTGTTGTGAAAGTGCAGCAAACTGCATCCATTGTAGATGTGTTGCTTTGGTGTACCTCGTTGAGTATAGAACTTTTACTGACTGCATTTAAAACATAAAATTGTAATTGTTGTTTATTTGCCAAATGGTTTCACGTTTGTGTAAGGAACAATAGTTTGACTCATTTTCTTGTCAAGAAAATCTTTTCTGAAGGCTTTAGTTGGTGTGGAAGTGATTACAAATTCAGTGAGCATCTCTGAGAGTTCTTGTTTGGATATGACACACTCATGCCCTTTGCATCGATGAACTCATCAATAGACTGTTGGGCTTGCGTTTGTATGACATGAGTTAGACCCTATTAATCCTGAAGTTAATTCTTTCCTTCAGCTGGTCTTTGAGTACCTTCCAAATATTTTCTGGATTTTTCTGATTATCCATGCAAAGACCAAGTGTATTAATCCTGTGAAGCCCATCCTTGATGATTGACAAGCAAGACTTTCAGAGATCTCTTCTTGGAATCATTTATTGCTTTGTCTGTGAAATAAAACTGTACTTTTCTCGGGTAAGTGTAATTTATTAAATGTACCATTGACTAGATTTGAGTACAGGAGGTCTTGCTTCAATTGTATAGAACACTAGTGAGACCACACCTGGAGTGTTCTTTGCACTTCCGATCCCTTCACTAAAGATAGGAGATACTAACCATACAGGGAGTGCATAGAGGTTTACCAGAATGATTCCTGTAATGGTGAAAGGAGTAATCCTGTGAGGAGTAATTGAGGAGGCTGGACCTGTATTCTCTGGAGTTTACAAGAATTTGAGGCTATCTCAGCAACTTATACAATTCTTCAAGGGATAATAGTTTGTACAATGGCTTAAAGGAAGCCAGGTGTTTCTATTTTTCTCCATCAGGTGCTGTAAGCTGTTGTTTTGAAGCAATAAACCAGAGACTTTATTATTTGTGAACCAGAAGTACTGTGCCTCCTGTGAAAAAGTGAAAGAACTTGAAGGGAATGTTCAGAGAACCAAAGGACTTGGGAAATAAGAGGACCCGTACATTGAGCCCAAAGGACTGGTACCATTGATCTATTTTCTCAGTGTTTTCCCATTCATCCATAATACCATTTTTTTTGTCTGTCTTCATGAGTGTGGGTGGGAGGATGGTGCTTTAGAAGCAGTTTAAAGTTGTAACGAGTAGAGTTAAAAATCAACAGTTTATAGTTATTCACAAATCTACTTATTTGTTATAAATAGTACTTTTTGTTAAGCACAGACATCTGGTCTGTGTTTTCTATGTACCTATCAGGCAGGCAAATTGGGGACTTTGCACACTTTGATAAGTTTATTATTTTTGTGATGACTCCAGAGGTAGTGGGGCTTGATTTCCAGCATACCACACTAGTGAGGCATAACAAGACCAGAGACCTCAGTAATGGTGATTGCAGGGAGACAGTTCTTCCACTCTCTCTTCCTAATGTATTCATGTGCATTCTGGTTTTCATCACATTATCTGCTGATTCTTTGCCCTAAGCTGTTTTCTTGTCAGTTCATTTTTGGGACTGGTAGCTTACTCTTTGCTTCCACTCTGAAGGGCCCGGCAAGAATTCAAGTCTCAAATCTACCTCTTCTGGAACGGGGATTGAGCCTGTGTTATTGTCATTAATTTGATTCATGAGTTAACTGTCTAGTCAACTGAACTAACCACCCCCACTATACCAAAGCTCCATTTCTTCTACACTCACTCCAGACCTAAGCCAAAAACATTATTTTCCTCTTTCTGCTAAATCCATCTTCTCCACAGCCATAGCCCAATGAGAAAGTTTCAGTTGCAATAATAAACCAAAATAAGTCAAAGTCACCAATTTTTATATTGGCCTCAGAGCACAGCGATGGTAGTGGTATCCAAGAGTATACAAAGTTGAATACTTTCCTCTCATTGTTTCCTGTCACATCAACAAATTTCACTTAAGATTAAAGGCTTTAAATTGTATCTGTTGCTCAATATTACACTTTGAACATCTTGAGTTTGCTTTATTGTCAAATGTCACCATAACTTCTGACGTCATATCAACAATTGTGAAATATTACCATGAGCAATAGGGTGACAGTTTGGATTGCTGTTTAAATGATAAATTTAAAATTTAGTCACAGATAAATTACAATTGCAAATGACATCTGACTGCTCAGTGTTAACTGTTTAAAAGCAGCTTACAAATAATATGCAGGATATTCCAGAAGAGCAAACATTTTCTCCAATTCCAAGCAGAAGCTTCACTCAAGCTAATGAAGGACGGAGACCTCAAAATGATAAACCTAATGGGGATAATTACTTTGCAAGCTAAACACTAATCGAGGCAGCATGAGAAATGTTCGGAATGAGGTCAACGTGAAAAGGAGCAGAGATATATGTCAATGGAAACATTTGCCGATATCTAATCATTCATCTGCTTTTATTTGAAAGGAGTGAAGTGGTCACCATAGAGAAGCTGAACAAGATGAAAAAAAAAGTTAAGCTCTATCAATGCCGGATCACAGTCTGAGGACTGCATGATGACTGTGTTGCAAAATGATCTAACTTAAGAGATAAGGTAATTTTTTCATTATACTTCGCTAGCCCAGTATACTGTCTGCGGAGGGGAAACAGGGCCACCCAGCAGTGCACTTCAACAGTGCACTGTTCTCATGTCTCTGCCTATAACCTAAAATGCAAAGATTAGGAGTAGCCCATACAGCACATTCGTCCATGTTTAGGTCATTTCTGTTGGACAACTATCTATCTTTTTTTCGATGCTTTGTCATGAAGGAAACAATGGCAGAAGCAGTATTCATCCTCAAGAAATGAGTTTGCGAACATTTAAAGAAGGAAAAAGTGTTTGTAATCAAGTAAAGAATTGACCTTTTGTTATCTTCTGCCTGATGGAAGAGGGTGGAAGCGAGTATAACCAGGATTGGTTGAGGGGTAGAGAGGTTGGAATCTTTGTTGGAAGTGTAAACAGAGTCAATAGAAGGAAGGCTGGGTTTCGTGATGGACTGGGCTGCGTTCACAACTCTCCACAATTTCTTGCGATTTTGGGTAGACCAGTTGCCATACCAAGCTGTAATGCTCCAGATAGTATGCTTTTTATGGCGCATCTATAAAAATTGGTAAGTCACTGTGGATATGCCAAATTTCCTTATCCTTCTGAGGATGTGGAGGTATTGATGTGTTTTCTTGAATTTTGCTTCAAAGTGGATGGACCAGGACAGATTGTTGGTGATATTTACACCTAGAAACTTGAAGCTCTTGACCACCCCCACCTCAGCATCACTGATACAAACAGGGGCATGACCTCCACTCTGCTTCTTGAAGTCAATGGCCAGCTCTTTCATTTTGCTGACATTGAGGGAGACCTTGTTGTCTTTACACCTTGTCACTAAGCTCTCTACCTCCTTCCTTTACTCTATCTCATCGTTGTTTAAGATCCCACTCACTACAGTGGTGTCAACAACAAATTTGTAAATGGAGTTAGAACTTAATGTGGCCACATAGTCATGTGTGTATAAGGAGTATAATAAGTGGTTGAGTACTCAACCTTGATGGGCACCCACGTTGAGGATTATTGTGGAGGAGGTGTTGTCACCTAACCTTATGGAATGCAGTCTGCGGGTCAGGAAATCAAGGCTGCAGAGGTGGGGATGCAGAGTCCTATTTCTCGGAGCTTGGAGATGTGTTTTGTTGGAATTGTGATGTTGAAGGCTGGGCTATAGTCAATAAGTAGGATCTGACATAGGTGTCCTTGTTATCCAGATGTTCCAGGGATGAGTATTGGGCCAGGGAGATGGTATCTGCCATGGATCTATTGTGATGCTGGGTGAATTGTAGTGGATCAAGGCAATCTGGGAGGCTGGAGCTGATATGTGCCATTACTAACCTCTCAAAGCACTTTATAATGATGGATGTCAGAGCCACAGAACGGTGGTTACTAAGGCACATTGCCTGATTTTTCTTTGGCACCGGGATGATAGTGGTCTTCTTGAAGCAGTTGGCCACCTCTCATCAGAGTAAGGAGAGGTTAAAGATGTCTGCAAATACTCCCGAGAGCTGGTCTGTGCAGGATCTGAGTGTAAGCCCAGGGTCTCTATCCAGGCCAGTCACTTTCTGTGGGTTCACCCTCAAGAAGACCAATCTGATATCTGAGACGGTGACTGTGGGTATAGGTGCTCCCAAGGCTGTTGGGGCAGGTGACATAATTTCACTCATGATCTGTACAAAACGAACCGGGAATGCATTGAGCTCATCGGGGACAGATGCATTATTGCCAGCGATTCTACTTTGCTTCATAGCCCATTATATCATGTAAGCCTTGCCACAGTCAATGCGTGTTTCTGTGGTTAGTCTGGTATTGTCTCTTGGCATCTCTGATGATTCTGTGAAGATCATACATCATAGAATCCCTACAGTGTGGAGACAGGCCATCAGCCCAACAAATCCACACCAACCCTCAGAGTACCCACCCAAACACATCCCCCTATAACCCACCTAATTTACACATCCCTGAGCACTGTGGGTAATTTAGCATGGCCAATCCACCTAACCTGCACATCTTTGGACTGTGGGAGGAAACCGGAGCACCTAGAGGAAACCCACGCAGACACGGGGAGAATGTGCAAACTCCACACTGACAGTCACCCGAGGCTGGAACCGAACTCGAGTCCCTGGCGATGTGAGGCAGCAGTACTAACCACTGTGCCACCGTGCCGGCCCACCTGAGTGTACCTAGATCATACCTAGACTTCCTGTATAGGTCAGGGTCACCCAACATGAATGCCTCAGACTTGGACTTCAGCAAGGAGTGGATCTCCCAGTTCATCCATGGTTTCTGTTTGGGGAACACTGAGATTACCTTCTTTGGCACACGTTCCTCTACACACTTACTGATAAATGATAATGGCATACTCATATAGGTTGACCGCTGAGTTCTTGAATATGGACCAGTCCACTGAACCCAAGCAGTCACGTAGGAACGTGTCTGTTACCTCAGACCAGCACTGTATGACTTTCTGTACTGGAACCTCACACTTCAGTTTCTGCTTGCAATCTGGGAGAAGGAGCCGAGCCTTATGGTCTGATTTATCAACATGTGGGCAGGCAATGGAGCAGTAGGCGTCTTTGATGGTTGTGTAGCAATGGGGCAGGGCCTCTGATGGGGCAGAAGATGTGTTGGTGGTATCTTGGTAGCACACTATTGAGGTTGGCCTGGTTGAAGTCACTGGCTGTGATGAACAAGGCCTCCGGTTATTCTGTCTCAATGTTTGTTGCAGTGTATATTTCATCAAGTGCACCCTTCACTTCCGCATGGGGTGGGCTGTAAACTGCTGCCAGGATAACAGAAGTAAACTCCTGCAGCAGGCTGTAGGGACGGCACTTCACTGTTAGACATTCTAGGTCCAGGGAGCAGTAACTCACCAGGGTCATCACATCCAAGCACCAAAAGGTGTTGATCAGGAGGTAGACCCCTCCACCCTTTACCTTTCCCAGGGACACTGTGCAGTCCATTCGGTAGATTGAGAAACCCTCAGGTTGTAAGGTGTAGGCATGTGAAGCAGGAGTGAGCCGTGTGTTTGTAAAACACAGTTGACAGCAGTCCTTCTGGGTCAGGCCACTTTTCCTTGAATGTCAAAGTGGCAAAGAGGCCGTGACTGACAGTACTGGGCTTGGGAAACCTTTCTGCAGGCCCTACTTCAGGAGTGCCAAAAAACTATACATTCTGTCTACGGTAGGCAGGTGGAGTGCTGGAGGACTGCTTCAGCTGGCACATGTGCTCAATTATCCCTCTGGCTGATACCACAAGCAACACAAACATCAGAGAGGCAAATGCTACCACTGTCCAGGCATGACTGCTGGGATCACAACCATTGAATGTTCAGGCCAGAGCATTTTTTACCCTGAGTGGACAGGAGGATGGAGTCTTAGAAATTGGCTCAGTTCAGGCACAAGGATATTTATTGAAACATTAACATTACCCTCCTGTCTCCAACGATTCTGCCTGACCATCATGTGCTGCATGTAATCACAGAAACCTGGAATATTAATAGATGAGTGCATTTCAAATTTTTCACAACTATTTTTTTACAAAGGTCGAACCTGTATAAACCTTCAGATGTTCTGGTAAAATAGAAGGCAGCTGATGGGGCACACGAGTGTGTTGGATTTACATCCACTGCTCAGCCATTCTTATTGTACTGAGGCACTCTGCTAAGTTTCATTTGCAGCACCAACTGAGAAGGTCAGCCGTCCTCTCCTTGATGAGGAAAAGGAAAGGGAGGTGGAAACGTGGGAGTAAGAGGATGTGGAAGAAGAGGCTGTGGAATATTGGCTGGCTGAGTTGGATGATTTCCAAATGTGTACCAAACCCTGCTTCACAGGATCTTCCATTAAATCCCCAACAGCAGTACTGCATCACCTCAGCCCCTGGGAACATTGATATACCCTTAAGAGCACTGAGATCTGTGTGAAAGCATTTCAGGGAGTGAGTAAAACCTTGGCTTGAATTTATGCATCTATCTTTAGTGTGCAGCATTTTCTGCTGCTACTTAGTGAACACTGCATTACATTTTTTTCCTTAAAATGCCTAGGGCTGTGTTCACATTACAACATGGATTTGGGACTGTTTTATAGTTAGCACAGCGCACGAGTTCAAACAATAACATACACTACATGAACAAAGTTTATCTTGCTTAATCTTTCGCTTTGGTCCTATTTCTTTCTTTCTTTAAGCAGGAAAATCTGGTGGAACTGTTTGGTTTCTACTGAAATAACACTTTGCCCTGTGCCAGTATGTGTTATGGTGTGTTAATACACAGTAGCATTCTCCATTAGAAAACTGATAGAATACTCTGAAAGGTACCGATTCTGTGCGCTTCATTGTAATTTTCCTCAGCTGTTTGTCTGGGGTAATAAAAACTGTCATGAGTAATATTTTACACTGCCCTTTGACCAGAAAAGAATAAAAAAACACATGTGATACTTCTGAATGAAATAGACAATGCTACTTAAACTGTGTACTTCATCGGTACTCCCAGTGTAATTTGCAACAACACTGGTAATATAACATTTAAATGCTCAAAGTGGCTATACCCTTGTGGAATGCACTCCCATACATCGATGGAAATGGGCTTGAAATATGGTCAAACAAAAACCTTCCCAAAATTTGACTTTTAAGAAATAGTTGCCTGCATCAAAATGTCAAAATGTTTGATGCGTTACACATCGCTCAGTTTAATCATGATTTTCACAGTGTCAACTACCCTGACCATCTAATTCTAACAATCTTTGCTTCATCTTTCCCAAGGGGACTCTCGTATGAACTGTACACATTGTGGCCTGTGCAGTTATTAAACATATCCCACTACACCAATGAAAAATGCCAGCTGTGTACAGATAGCCTTGAGTCAGAGATCAGGATTGGGCAGTTGTGTAAGTCATAGCGAGTGAGGTCAATATGTTCTCCTGAGACAACTCAGGGGAGCCCAGAAAAAGAGTCTTCATCAGATTATGTGGTAGGGCCAAAATATGTTTGTTTATTAAAATATTCATACGGTCAATTATACACAGAGCCAGTTTATCTTTCAGTCTAGCAATGTTTGAAGACTACAGTAATCATACTCAAGCCCATTCAGCTACTATTATGCCTTTGGTTTTCCAGTCCTTCTTGACACATTTCAGTATGCATTGACCATGTGAAGATTGAAAGATATTTTAAATCTGTGATGGTGTCCCAGCAGGGTGACTTCACCCATCTTTTCTCACTACTCATATATGCATAACCTTACAGTTCCTTTTAAAGATTTCCAATTGCAAATCATAGTGATGGCCACACTATGCATATGTGAATGGTGATTTGAGGTATACCAACGTCACAACTCAATGCATACTCCCTTTACCACAGAAATGAAAAAGATGGAAAGAACCTAAAGAAAAGTTAAGTAATTAAGGGGCAGCACGGTGGCTCAGCAGTTAGCACTGCGGGCTCATGGCATCAGGGACCCAGGTTTGATTCTACCTTCGAGCAACTGTTTGTGGCCAGTGTCCGCCTTCTTTCCAGGTGCTCTGTGTTCCTGCCACAGTCCAAAGCTGGTCAGGTTAGGTGAATTGGACATGCTAAATTGGCCATAGTGTCCAGGGTTGTGTAGGCTAGGTAGATTAGCCATGAGAACACACGAATACAAGGATAAGGTAGGGGTGTGGGACTGGGTGGGATGTTTTTTAGAGGGTTGATGTGGAATCAATGGGCCAAATGGTCTGCTTCCACACTATAAGGATTCTATAATTCTACTTTGACAACAAATAGATTGAGTCAAGGTGCATCTCACCTCCCATATTGCACAGTACTACTCCATGGACTTGTGGGCAACAGCTTGAGAGAAACCCAAAGGCACCCAGCAGTAACTTCATATTTTTAATTAGATTGGACATTTAATACAATATCAATTCATAAGCTTTACAACAGTATGGTTCTGCAATGTTGCCAGCAATTTGGTAGTCATCACATTTCTATTTAAAGTTGACACTAACGTCACGCCTTTCTAACACTAGACGCCTGCTTCTAAGACAACTTGGAGATTGGAGTAAAGACTCAATATAATGGCAAAAAGGCACAAGTACAAAATCAGCCAAATGACCACGTAAATTTCAGAAATCTAAGGGATAATTTTGCAATCTTAAGAGCACTGCCAATGTGCTCATGTGGGACAAAGACACAATTTTCTTTCTGACTATTGCCTGCTTCTCATGGTTTCCCCATTGGAAGTGGAGGACTACAGAACTGAAGCCAGAACTTAATGTCTACCTGGATAGGCATAAATGTAAACCGTTTTCGTGCTCTGAGTTTGGGGAGGATCATTGCGTCAAAACCCAGGCAAATAAGTCTGGTTCTAGATGGCTCCTTGACTATCTCAGTGATCAACTGCAGATCTCAGTGCGGAGCTCAGTACAGTTGTTCAGTCTCTGCTTTCCAATGTTAACTGATCTCAGCTCAGGGTGGTTTTGAGATCCTACCCTAAGCCTAAAGATGTCTTTATTGATAAGGGAGAGAAATAACTCAGTCAGGCTTTCCAGTCCTGATCACTACTGGTGAATTCTTTCCAGGAAGTATGTTGAGGGTAGCAGTCAGCTTAATGGTGACACTCCACAATAATTGAGAAAACGGGCCGCATACCTGAAAAATGGCCTCTTAGACCTGGGCTAGGCAAGTACAAGTCGTTGCATTTGTGAGAGGAAGGCAGAAAATTAGGAATGAGAAAATAAGTTATTTTTCTTTCCTCTGGAGATTATCTGCTGTAAAATGGCTACAATGTCTGTTTAAAACTGATTTATATCTCATGACCCTGTTTCTGTCAGAGGGAAATTACTGTGCAGCGCAGAAGACTGTGCCAGGAAGTGATTTGTCGAATAGCATACTTTATAGTTTCTGGACAGTGATTTCCACAGGGCTTCTGATTGTCTGCTATACCTTCAGTGGAGAATCCTGGAAATCCTGGTGTTGCACTGAGGATACTTCACTTCATCCACAGCAGTAGACAATTAGAAGAGGTTCTGCAGAAACTCAACCCTGTTTTGGTCCATTAATAATCCCTTTGTTCCCTTTGAATTAGGTGCATCGCATCATGAATGAAAGAACAACATCTGGATGCTAAGTAGGTACAGCATTTTGCATTCATTTTAATCTCTATCACAGTCATGCACAATAATAGGTTCTATGCACAAGAAAATACACTATTATACATATTTGTTTAACATATGAAATAAACAATATAAACAAAAATAGCAAATAAAAAATAATACAACACACAGTAATATAGTTTAGATGTTTTCTAATGAATCTGTTCAGAGATGCTATTACACATCTCTGGAGCAGGTGGGATCAGAACGTTGGCTTCCTCGCTGAGAGTTAAAAGTAGATTTTATGTCTTGCTGCTTTCTACAGCCTTTCAAATTAAGATACATTTTAATCAACCTGTTCAGAGAAGCTATTACACACCTGTGGAGCAGGTGGGACTTGAACCCAGACCTACTGGCTCAGGGTTAGGGTCTCTACCACTGCACTACAAGAGCCTAAAATATTTGACATCGTATATGTAAAGTTACTTCGAAAGTCCCTTGGGTATTAAGATGCTGCTACTGAGGTGTGAATACAGGATGTCCTGTTTATGAGGCAGACACTTTAACCTACTAAGCCAAGGTGCCTCCTAAAATCGTTGGGCTTTGGATATTTTCTAATTAACCTGCTCCAAGATTTTATTATACACCTCTGAAACAGGAGGGACTTGAACCTGGGCCTCTAGATGCAGAGACATGGACACTACCATTGCACCACAAGAGCCTTTCAAATTAAACGTAACCAGACTGAAGGCCAAACTTCAATTATTTGCAATTATCTTTGACTAATATTCACAAAATCATCAGAAAGAACATAAATGAGTTCCAATATGTCAAGATATGTAAGGCGCATGTGGGTCTGTTCACTTCATAGCACTGAAGTCTTGAATTATTGTGCAGATCTTCTGCGTGAATACGTAGAAACCACTTTTCCTCACAGTCTGATGCTTCCTTGACAACAAAACGGGATATATGAACAAACATTAGCTGAACGAATCTCAAAAAATTTGGGCTTTGATATTAACCATTTCCAGAAAAATGGAAAAAGTATTCGCAATACTGGAGATCAAAATTTGCAAGTAGCTTTATCATTAATGTATCTAAAAATAATAAATGTATCTAAAATGACAATGAAAGAATTCAAAGTGGGAGCAGCTTGTGCGATCTATCCAGCCCTCTTCAATATTCAATCAAATCATACATGAACTTAAACTTCTGTTCCATTTTCTCACCCAATCCCCATATTCCTCAATTCCCTTTACATAAAGAAAAAATCTCAGATTTGAAGGTACTGAATGCTTGAGTATTCACAATTCTCTTGGAGAGAATTCTGAAAATTTACTACTCTCTCACTGAGAAAATATTTCTTCTCATCTCATTCCTAAATGCCTGACCCTTAATCCTGAGATCCAGACTCTCCAGCCACAGGTAGCAAACTCTCAGCATCCAAACGCTTGCAATTTCCAGCTTGTCACATCTATTTTCAGTTCTTATGGCTTAATAATTTGCGACACTGGCAACCTTTCTCCATGATGCCTGTAGTCTAACCAGAACCTACTTCGACCTCTATGGCTTTTAAACAGCAAAGCAGTAATACCTGCAATTCAATCTTCTTTTCACTGGTGGAACTATGGCACAAGTCACCTAGACCAGTCATCATTTTGTTGTTTCAGAACAAAGACAACTAAAAGAAATTTGATTGTGGATTGTCCTCTGGTTGTGTTTACCATAAAGAGTTGTCTGAACAAACTTCATAGGGGAACATTTGGTGGAGAGAATTGCTCAAGCACAAGGGGAGGAACATCATTCTCCGAGACCAAGGAAGTTGGCGATTCAGTAGTGGCTTTTTTTTCTAAAAAAAAGACGTACAATTTCAGTGAATAAATGATGAAAGTGGAATTAAAAAATATTGATTTTCAGAATTTGGCCATCACTGGTGAGGCCAGCTCTTGGTGATCATTCCCTAACATTTTCTACAATAGCATGTACATTTCAAGTTTTGTTGGCTACAAGAATTTTTGAGATATCCTGTGGTGGTGAAAAGCATGATAATGAAGGGATTAAAAGTTACTAAAAGATTAAAGCTTTAGCCATATTGTCAGTAATAAGCCAGCTCACAAAGCATGTGTGAATTAACAAACAAGGCATCCAGGCTGTAAGGGTTAGCAGCTAGAAGCCATGCTGTCAAAGGCCTTGGCTGAGGGGCAGTGCCTTACAACGACTGAAGATGAAATGCGACATATGGATATTGAAATGTGAGAATTCTAACTATGCATGCTGTAATTTGTATAAAGCTTAAAGATGTTCTGTAATTCAGTAGCGTACGTTTTGACCCCCCTGTGCTAAAGCCTCTGTCCATATGTGCTAATTGATTCTTATTTGTTTTCCTTGGGTCCTCGCCAATTTGTCAAATGTCCCTTTAACAAGAGCAATGCAGCTTGTTTTCTGTTTAGTTGCTTGTTGGTAGGTGATGGGGAAGCTCCTTCTTGAACTGCCACTGTGTGTGTGTGGTGAACGTATTCCCAGGTTGTTCCCAGGGAATTCTAGGATTTTTACCCAGTGACAACTAAGGAACAGGAATATGCTGTTCAAGTCGGCTTGACATATGAGATGGAGTGCAACATGGAGGTGATGGTGTTCCCATGCTTCTGCTACCCTTATCCTGATCTGAGGGATGAGGATTGTCAGTTTAGCAGAACTAGTGAAGGAATCCGAGTGAACTGTTACAGTGAACCATCTAAATAATGTACCCTTATGTGGTGGTTTGGCTGCCGATCAGACAGAATGCCATGTTCCAGATAGTGTTGGGCTTCTTGGACATTGTTGCAGTTGTGCCCATACAGATAAGTGGAGAGTACTCTGTCAAGCACACACCACTGTTCTGTCCACTACTATAATAACAACCTTAGTCCATTTTAAATAAACAGGTAAATGCCTGCATTAAACTCACAAATGAAAGATTACAATGCAAATGCTTTCAAAGATCATCCCCCAATAACAGCTAACACCCACCAGAATCCTGATTTAAACTTCATCCTGACTCATTCTAACAAACATGACTTTTGAAAATCCAAGTGATTAAATCAAAAGATTCATTTTGGGGCTAATGATAAAAATTACAAAGTTGCAACTGCATAGTCCATTCTTACTTCTCCTATTAAACTTAAAGGACTCAGTTCAGCTGATTTGTAGTGGGATTTATTAGTCAGTCAAAATCCAGAAATATCCACGAGAGTCCTGCACAAAGAAAAGTTTTGAAAATGTGGAAGGATCGCAAATATCACCTGGCTACTTTGCTGGCAATGAACAGTGGATATAAAAGCGAATTTGGTTGTTATCACATCATTAGCCGTATCTATAATTTGTACAGAGCAGTAATGCACTGGCTGATCAACTGCACAAAGCTACATCCAGCTTCCTCTGGGACCCGATGCTAAAATGTGGAACGCACACAGCCCCAGTGCATCGAAGGCTCTGCACGTAGATGGGCAGGTCCGACTAGATGCAGGAAGCCCTACCTCTTTTCATAATGGAGCTATGGGGACCAAAAAGGAAGGGATTTAATTCAAAGATTCCTCCCACAGTCTTGCTTGGATTAAGTACAAATTCCCTTATTCTCAGAGTGCTGAATGTTTCTCATGGAGCAACAGAATTAAAAAAAGAACAGAGCTGATGCCAAAAGTGTTGAAGAGTCAGGCACCAAGAAAATGTTCTTTGCAAGCTGAAAAGTTTTATAAAAGTGGAAGTGGGTGCACGCTATATAATGCAGTCCAAGTGAGATCCGCGCTGATTAAATCCCAACATTAACTGAGATAATTAAAAATAAGCCAAAGGTAAGTGATTATTTACAGGTTTGAAATGGCACTGCTCTGCCAGCAACATTAGTGTTTAGGATCGAGTGACACACCAAATCAAAAGTAAAATACTGTGGATGCTGGAAATCTGAAATAAAAGCAGAAAACGATGGAAACAATCAACAGGTCAGACAGCCCTACTGAGAGTGGAACGGAATTATCATTGCTGGTCGATGACCTTTCATAACCTATACTTCTCTGTTTCATCAGCATTGGAAGCAGTTAGAAATTTAACTGTTTATAAGCAGAGTCTGAGGATGAGGAGGTGGCTGGGGTTGCTCAAGGGCACTGCAGGAGCAAAAGGGAAGTTGTGCAACAGGGTGGAGTGTAGGGGTGATGCGATTACAAAGGGGATGATAGTGTTATTGACAGCATGGTTAGTGGGCCGATCAAAAAACAAAAGATATGCTTCATTGATAGTAGGAACTGCAGATGCTGGAGAATCTGAGATAACAAGGTGTAGAGCTGGATGAACACGGCAGGCCAAGCAGCATCAGAGGAGCAGGAAGGCTGACGTTTCGGGCCTAGACCCTTCTTCAGAAATGGAGGAGGGGAGGGGCGTTCTGAAATAAATAGGGAGAGACGGGGAGGTGGATAGAAGACGGATGGAGGAGAAGATAGGTGGAGAGGAGACAGACAAGTCAAAGAGGCGGGGATGGAGCCTGTAAAGGTGAGTGTAGATGGGGAGTTAGGGAGGAGATAGGTCAGTCCAGGGAGGACGGACAGGTCAAGGGGTTGGGATGAGGTTAGTAGGTAGGAGATGGGGGTGGTGCTTGAGGTGGGAGGAGGGGATAGGTGGGAGGAAGGACAGGTTAGGGAGGCAGGCACAAGCTGGGCTGGTTTTGGGATGCGGTAGGGGGAGGGGAGATTTTGAAGCTTGTGAAGTCCACATTGATAACATTGGGCTGCAGGGTTCCCAAGCGGAATATGAGCCCCACCCCATCTCCTACCTACTAACCTCATCCTGACCCCTTGACCTGTCTGTCCTCCCTGGACTGACCTATCTCCTCCCTAACTCCCCATCTACACTCACCTCTACTGGCTCCATCCCTGCCTCTTTGACCTCTCTGTCTCGTCTCCACCTATCTTCTCCTCTATCCATCTTCTATCCAACTCCCCCTCTCTCCTTATTTATTTCAGAACCCCCTTCCCCTCCCCCATTGCTGAAGAAGGGTCTTGGCCTGAAACGTCAGCTTTCCTGCTCCTCTGATGCTGCTTGGCCTGCTGTGTTCATCCAGCTCTACACCTTGTTATTTCAGATTTGCTTCATTGATCTGCTCACCCATTCCGTTATTTGCTTTGCCTTGGCATCTGCTGCCTTACAATGTGGCAATAGTTTCAATGTTTGGTGAAGTAGAGCATCTGCTGCACATTGGTCAATAATAGAAATAAATTATCTTCTTTTTCTGCCATATTTTACCTGTCGAGAGTGAGAGATGACAACTTTCATGTGATTTACCCTGTTTTTAACTAATGTCATCACTTAAATAAATGCAGTTTGACTGCTTATGTCTCATAGCATAAGGAGAATTCTGCATTTATAAATTAAACATGGAAGGTATATCATGAGCAAGAACTGCCAAAAACCTTTTTTTTTCTCCAAGAGACAAATATTGATGATAAGTCCAGTGCCTCCAAACTCTGTATCTATGGCTATAGGCTAATTGCAGCTGCATGAAATGTGGCATTGTGTTCTACTTACTCCTCTAGGACTTCGGTGACATTGCCTTTACCTTACAACACAACCTGACTGACACTTCCATCCTTTCTGAAACAAACATCGAAAATATCTTCATATACATTGTGAAAGTTAGGTGTCAGTCACTAACTGTACCCTGTTCTGTGACTTGGTTAACCAACTTGGAGTTGGACTTGTAAAGACTCATATCCAGAACGAAGGCTCCTGTCTGACCCCAAAAGCATGAACACCTTCCTGGGGGCATGATTCAATGTAAAGGTAAAGTCACCATAGTCTTACTAGACCATAGACCTCTTCTCTCATTGATGTGAGTTAAACCTGAAGGTCATCATACCTCAGGTGAGGGTTGAGGTTAAGAAGGCAGGACCTTCATGGTAACATCAGCCAATAAGAGAATTGAACCCATACTGTTCGCTTCAAATTCAACGGAACACACCTAGAATAAAGACCTTTCATGTGGTCTTCTCAATCACTGTGTCTCTTTACGAGCTTAATTAGCATTGGAAGAGTTGCTGGATGCTATTTTTGTGGTCTTACTGCAGACCCTGAAACACAGAACCAATGCAAATGTTGAGTGAAATACTTCAGGTAACTATTTACCTCAGAGTAATTGATTAAAATGACACCAAAAAAATAGCCAAGTTTGTTACTCTTTGTTGGATTACAAAAGCTTGGAAAGAATGGTAGCCATTTGGTTCCCTTGAGCCTGTTCCAGCACTCAATGAGATTGTGGCTGATCTGCAACTTAATCCCATAGACTCATTGTTGCCTGTTTCCTCTTCCTTTCATTAACAAAAATCTATTAATCTCAGATTTCAATCATTTGGCATCAACTGTCATTGGTAGAAGAAAGTTCCGAACTTCTCCCATTCTCTGTTTGTAAAGGTTTCCTGACTGCACTTTTGAACTTTTTTAGACTATCTTCTCTACACCTATACTCACCAGCTAATTTTGTACTGTCTGACCTCTTGAAACTTCATGTAACTCATCCCTTGACAATTGAAATTCCAGGGAATATAACCCTAGTTATCTTATAACTCAACTCTTGGAATCCAGCTAACATTCTGGTACATCACTGCTGTGCTCCTTCCAAAGACAGTGTATCCTTCCTAAAGCGTGGTGCCCAGAGGAGTAGTGGATTGCTACAGTTACTGTGAACATGCTGGACTGAAAGGAACCTTTAATGCAGGTTCCTGCCCCTGATCACTGTCCAAGATTTCTGCTGGAAAATGAGTACATGTGAATTTAAATGTATGGCATGGTTTTGGTAAGTAAGCTCCCACTCCTCGCTATCTGATACATGCACAAAGACAGGTTACACGGCTGAGATGCTGAAGAAACTACGCAAATGTTTCCCAGAATGAGCCTGCAGAAAAGACAGGGAGAAAGTTGAATGGAAATTTTTGAAAGGTCAGGCAAATATAATGCTGAGGTTATGTTAACAAAATAGCAACTTGTAAAAATGTGATCATTTATTTTAAATCTTTGCCCTCAAGATACATTTTCAAAATAAATTGATGGGGAAATTACCCAAATGAAGGAAATGTTATGCTGCGTTTGAAGCCAGAAGCAATTAATATCCTTTCAGTTAACTTGTGGAGGCTGGATCTCAAAACCCTCAGGAAATCAAACTTTCATAACCTCTTATTTTCTTAACCTTGACTTGAAATACTATTCAAAGTTTTCCTTTTGAAAGTCTGTTCTCCATGGTAGCAGCACACAAAAAATGAGCAAATCTCCAAAAATAATTGCTTCACAAAATTCAAAATATTTTGTAAGAATTATGTCAAATTGACAGCCCTATCCTCACCAACTCATGCGTGGCCATTTTTACACTGGGCTTTTTCTGATACAGCAGTTAGTAATTCATCCTGATGTTTTAATTCTTGTCATTGCCCTGGCAACCTATACTCCTTCCAACATCCTTCTTAAGAATCTTTCCATTAAAGCTGCTCCAGCCTCTGGTAGGGGTTAATTTATCAACCCTGCTGGTTATTGAGTGGACAGTGAGCATGATGCTTGCTTGTTGACATTGGCAGGAGTCCTGATTGATTTTAGTAGTTAGGGCTCAGTTAAGTTCAATAAACAAATGCAAACACTATAGCCTGTAGATTTGGGAGGATGGAGCAGGCAACATCTGCAGCAGCAACGTAAAGCGAAGAAAGCATTCGACTAAAGGCCCAAGAAATATGGGAGACTTTGAACATAACTGCTTCATTATGACAGGCAGTGGTCTGCACTGTCTACTGTGGGTGGAAACAGCAAGGGCAATGCAAGAGTGGCAAGAATGAGAGGGTGAATATTGTCCACTCTGAGAGTGGCACTGCCATTCACCCAGAACAAAGGTCCATCCATCACACTAATCATTTGAAGGACTGACTGACTGTGATGCTGTGAGGTGCTGCAAGCCTCTTTGAGCACTGGTATTCACAGCCACGATGGCAGTAGGCTGTCTTCAGGATCACATCCTGAGAGTTTGTGTCCTCAGTCCGAGCTTCGACTGCAGCACACAGACTTTGAGTTGGATTCTGTTTGTCCGACATGGGTCTGGCCACAGGTCAGGAGGAGGCTTGATGGTACAAGGCTACTTTCACAGTGGACTGTGTGAGGTGATTCCCTGAGATTCAGCACCATGGAAGGCAGAAGTACCGCCCATCAAGAGATACCAGTCAATCCAAGTCCAGCAGCCCCCCATCAATCATCACTGCCATCGGGCACCCACCTGAAACCCGGGATGGCTGAAGGACCCCAGGCCAAAGGTGAGTGAAAGTTAGCCTGGGGTGGCGATTACCGGTCTGGAGTCTCCAGCAGGTGAGTGCAGCGAGGCCAGAGGTAAGGGAAAGGATTGGTTGTTAGTGTCCCCTCTCTCTCACCACCTCCTGAATGCAAAATAAAAACCAAAAGCACTGTGGATGCTGTAAATCAGGAACAGAAACAGAAGTTGCTGGAAGCTCAGCAGGTCTGGCAGCACCTGTGAAGAAAAAAATCAGAGTTAACGTTTTGGGTCCTGTGACCCTTCCT
>JAHRHZ010000055.1:8336472-8408318 GCA_024137785.1 Ginglymostoma cirratum | reverse complement strand
AAGCTTCATGCGGGCCTGATAATGCACCAAGCTAACCACTGAGCAAATACATCAGCCTTTTTCTGGAGATCAGCAGCTACACCACCGCCCCCCACCCCCCCATCACATTCAAAGCTTGTGCAACTTTTCATCTTATACATCAGCAAGACTGCAATCAGGGAATATAATAGGGGGCATCTTGAAATGTGGTGACATTAGAAAGGTTGCTTTTCTTCTAACACAGGGTCACAGTCATTCTCAATAAAGCATTTATAACTCTCCTTCAGCTCTCATCAGTTGAAACCAATGCAGCTATCACCATTGAGGAGTTAGAAATGAGATATTTGATCTAAAAAATCTGTACAGATTCGAAAACTATGTGGTTATCTGCCAACACATTAAATTGGTTATTTGTAAAACAGAATGAGTGTCAATGCAAGCTACAGATGTGTTATGAAGGCAGCATAAAGTCAACTAATTGACAACATTGTCATTTTTAAATAGTTCAGGCTGACATTTTCTTTAAGAGATTATTTGAAAGAAAACTGATTTTACTCGCAAAACTCCCAGTTATAAAACTAAAGTTTTCTGTTGGCAATACAAATGAATGAACACATAATGCATTTGTATGATGTGGCTTTTTTTCAGACAAGGCATTAACCAATTAAAAATAAACAGGGGCTCGCTCCCACACAATAATAATAAAGGAATTTTGCATTCATCTACTCATATTTCCGATTGTAATTTCTGGGCCATCATTTCTCTGTATGGAGCTAGGCCAGTGGTCAAGCTCTCACTTCTAAGTCAAAAGATTCTGGATTCAAAATCTCTCCAGATTATTATTAGGTGCCAAAAACAACAACAAAATCAGAAATTGCTGAAAAAGCTCCGCGGGTCTGGCAGCATTTGTGACCCTTGGGTCACTCGACCCAAAACGTTAAGTCTGATTTCTCTCCACAGAAACTGTCAGACCTGCTGAGCCTTTCCAGCAGTTTCTGTTTTTGTTTCTGACTTAAAGCATCTGCCGTTCTTTCGGTTTTTACTATTAGGTGCCATCGTTTGGATTTTATGTACAAGCGTTGTCTTGCTTGTCTTTGCGTGTCAAAAATATGATATGTTTTTGAAGAATGGCAAAGAGACTTTCTAGTGTCTTGGGCAACATTTGTTTCTCAACCAACGCCAAAAGTAATTATCACCCTGGTGCTTGTATGGGATATTAATAAATTTTTATGAGTGACCTTGTCTCTCTATATGATGACATTGATGATCATTTGGAAGTCATTCAGCGGCTGTGAATGGGAAGTCCAAATGGGTCAGTTATGTATTCCTGCCCTACAAACCAGAAAGTTTCAGTCCCACACCATGACTTGTTGGCTGCGAAGGGAGACTTCATATGGCTCTGAGCAGGTTATTAAACAGCATGCAAAGTCCTTCCAATTCTCCAAATGAGTAAAAAAAAAGCAAACTGGCTATAAAGTCATTTTCAATAGCCTAAGGCAGCACTTCCCAGACTATTTTCCAATACAGCCCTGCTTTAACATGTGGAAAACTAACACAGCCCCCTTAGAAATCAACACCAGGCACCAACAAAAACCAAATAACAATAAAACAATGAAGTAACATTCAGTACACAATGATTAAAGTTTGCAAACTATAAATCAACATATAATTAAAAAAACAGACGAATAGGAAATATGTGTTCTTAAAGTTATTATAAAAATGTTATCAATATTTAATATCCTCACCAATCCTTTACATTATGCAAATAATTTTAGCTCAAGGATCTTGGACAGAAGGAAGCGGAAGCACAAGTTGTTGGTCTTGAGATGGCTGGTTTTGGAACCCAGGTTGTTCTGCAGTGTCATGGTGAGGGGGTTGGTTTGAGATGGGCTGCAGCTCAGCAGTGAAGGCATCATCGCTAGATTCAGAGTTGACACTGGAGCTCAAGACTCAGCGAAGCAGCAATGAGGAGGTGCCCCTGGCCCAGAAAGAGAGACCAACAGATGCATAGGGCAAGGGTAGAACTGGCTGACACGTGGGCCTCAAAAATGGTGCGAGAACGCTTCTGAAAGAGGGGGAGCTTGTGAAACAATTCCCTGTTTTTGCAACCCCAAAGGATGTGATGATACACAGTTTGGGAGCTGATGCACTATGGACATGTAAGGCACTACATAAATGAAATAACAATGTACGATAAAAATGTCTTCTCAACCAGTTTGTCTATTTTATGTATCTTCACATTTGTTCCTCCTTTGGACAACTGAAGGTATTTTGCACACTGATTAATAACTTGCATAGAGCAAAATATAAAATCTCCTTTCATGCTCAACAAGTTTTGGTGCGAGATTTAAACCTCATGCCTTCTGCTTTATAGGGCAAGAGAATACCAACTCAGCCATTTTCTAGTGTATTGCAAAACAAAACATTTCTTCATTTTCAAAACAAAAAATAACCATTGGAAATATCAAGCAACAAGTAGGAATATGCAACATTTGCCATCTTAAAACCTTTTATAAGAATAAAGATTATTTAGGTGTGCTGAACCTGTATTTTCTTTCTGTGCAATGTTCCCTTTAAGACCAAGGTTAACTGAGATGTATTCTGAAAGATGGCAAACTGGTTTCCTGATTATGATATCATTAGGATCCAGGAAATTGCCAGACGACCCGAGGTGGGCAATGGGTAAATAGAGAGCTAATTGCAGTGGTTTTGAGTTTCAGGCTGCTTTTCTGATTGACAGTTCAAAACACAATCAAAATTTGTGTGTAACGAAGCAAGCAAGGCTTTCTCTAAATGGGGCAGTTTTCTGCTTAGCAGTTCAGAATGAGACCTGAGAATTCAGCAGAGATTGTACCAGCAGTGTGTTGTGCAGTTGGAAAGGGTAGGGAGCTGAAGACAGGAAGTGAAGGGGATTGTGGCTTGAAGAAGACCAATCACTGCTATTTCAGAGCTGCCAAAGCCCACCAGGCTGTTTTAAAGGGATCAGAGATGCCAGTGTCCGGGGACAGGACAATCTCTGTCTCATTATGACTGACTTGGTCCAAGTGAGGGAGGGCATGCATCTTGTCAGTGCCCTGGAACCTGGAATGGAATATGGTTGCTGGTGTATGTGATACAAGGGTTGAAATGAATGAGGAAGTGAGAGAATGCACAAATTGTAGGTTTTGTTGCAAAGACTGTAAGATTATGTATGATGCCCCATTCTGCAGGAAGTAATGTAAGTGTTTTTAACTATTTGAGACAGTTCCTTTATCACATTCACCATTTAAAGTGAAACGAAAAATTAAGAAGTGCAATCTTGTTCACTGGTTTTCTTTCCATTAGCCTTATGGGATTCCTTCCTTTTAAAATGCATTAGTCTCAACAGGAATTGTAACAAGGACATTTCACAGCATGGAATATCCCAAAGGTTTACGGAGATGAAGTGCAGTGGCTTTTGTAATGGGGAAAGCAAAAAGTATTTACAGGACCAGAAGATTTCAACAGGAAAATTGAAATCTAGTGACAAATTAAATGATGTTCATCTTACATAAAGGATTTGTGGTGTGAAAGTCTTTACTTTACAATTTATTTGTGCTGAACTTTGAAGTGCAGCAAAACCTTTCTCGCCTTTCAAAATATGAAAGCACTTTCTTTAATGTAACATCTGCAGTAATGTGATACACGATATTGCTGGAACTTCAGGACTTTTATCTAAGGAAACACATTAAAGTATATTTTTTTTAAAAGGTCCAAACTTTTAAAAACAAATCTGTGAACCAATTGCAAGAAAGAGTGTAAATGAGTTGTGTAAGTCACTGAACATTTTCTAAGTTCAGTATCCCTGTTGGAATTAAGGTTGCATTTGTAATCTTGGTCTTTTAAAAACCTAAACTTGTGTAATTCTCCAAAGGATTGGATTTCTCAGTGTTTGTGAACCAAAAGGCACATTTTATAAGCATCAGTTACAGGAATGAGTCACTGCATCCTGAGGGAGCACGCTCCAGTCTGAGAGTGTCCTTGGGAGAAAAAAAAGCTATATTTAAAACTGTTTACTTGAAAATGAAGTTTGATTAAATTTGGGTCTGTTTCAACGGCCAGAGTCAAAACAAGGCAAATCTGCAAAAAAAAGCCTTTCACCACCAAACAGTTAATTACAAAATTGGAAGGCTTTACAGTGCATTCTAACTTTATAATTACAATTAGAACTTGTACCGATCGCCGGTAAAAAGTGCAGCTATCCATTTTAAAATATTTAGATTATTTTGTTGGTTCACAGTTACTGCAGCAATGAGTAATTGTCCTGTGAAAGGGAACTTTTTTAATGTTTTGTCTTAAATGATGGTATCAGTTTTAAGTTAATTATAAATGATATTCGATAAAAATGTTATCATTAATGATTAATGATTACTTTTACATTATCATACTGTAAGCCAAGTTCCAATATGGTGATCAGGTAATCGCTACCAGGCTTCTGGTAATGTTATTTAGTAACAGGCCAGCAAAACTATATTTGTTCTCATGGCTTATGTGTTTAAATATCAGCCATGACTCAGTTGGGAGCCCACTTGCTTATAAGTTAGGTCTGTGGGTTCAATCCTCACCCAGAGTCTTGCAGCAACATCTCGGATGGCACTCCAGTACAGTCTTAACAGGGTGTTGCGCTGTTGAAGGTGCTATCCTTCAGATGAAGGGCCAAACTGAGGTCCTGTCTGCTCTTTCAGGGGGACATAAAAGATCTCATGGCACTGTTTTGAAGAACGTCAGGAGAGTTATCCCTGAAATCACATCTGATATTTAGCCCTCAATCGAAAACAAAAAGAAACAACTGAATTCGTCATTAGTGGAGCACCTACACTCGGTTCGCGACAAACGACTGTACCTTCCAGTCGCGAACCACATCAACTCCCCCTCCCATTCCTTGGACGACGTGTCCATCCTGGGCCTCCTCCAGTGCCACAACGATGCCATCCGAAGGTTGCAGGAGCAGCACCTCATATTTCGCTTGGAAGTTTGCTATCAGCGAACTGGTTTCTATAATTAATAAAATTCATAGCGACTGCACTTTAGAAATACTGTATTGGCTGCAAAGCACTTTGAGATGTGCAGTAGTTGTGAAAAACGTGAATACAAGTCTATTTCTTTTTACAGCACTGCTAAAACTGACAAAAGACAAGTCAGACTGTTGAGTGTGCCCCAAGTTAATAAAAGGAACTGTCCACATGGATGTTCATACACATGTAGCAGTGCACATGGAGTCAAAGACATGTGATTTTGTCAGCAAAGACACCTGAAATTTGCCTCATGCCAATTGGCCTTGGACAAGTTTCAGACATCTGGGGCAACCACCTGCTCCTGTGATGCTGCTTGGCCTGCTGTGTTCATCCAGCCCCACACCTTGTTATCTCGGATTCTCCAGCATCTGCAGTTGCTATTATCTCCAACCACCTAAGGACTTGCTGTTATATATCCCTTCAAATAACTTGGGCTGTTTTGAGCAGAGCCATCTGCAACACTTTTCTTGTTGTAGATGGGGCATAACAAGTGGAAATTTACATTTTTAAAATTCACATGCAACTAGGAGGAACAGGAGAATTCCTTATTGGCCCCACAGCTTTCCTGATGGCTGATATCATTCATAGTACATTTATCGTACTGAGACACTGCAATGAGCCCAATCGTCCAATGTGAGGCTGTCTTTGGGAGCTGCAGTTAAGCATTCTTTATTTTGGCAATTTTAGATGTAAAATGAAACAGGATGAATTTTTGCTCCCAGGTGACTCACCTTTATATAGAAATGAGTGTCCCACCTTTTCATGTTACAAATATCAAAAAATGAAGTTATGAGACTCACAAAAATCCCACTGCTTTTAATTTGCATCTTTCAGATGTGGCTTTGCACTGGGATAATCTAAATGTTAAACAAAATGAAAGTGCAGAAAAGATTTACGAAACTGGTCTCAGGGACTGTAGAATCATATCGTACAAAAGAGGCCATTTAGCCCATCGAGTCTGATGAGGGACTTCAGTAATGTGGATGGATTGGAGAAGCTGTGTTGTTCCACTAAGAAAAGATTGAGAGGGGATTTGATCGATGTGTTCAAAATCATGACAAGTCTGGATAGAGAAAAAAAACTGTCCAAATTGGAAGGAGGTCCAACAGCCAGAGGAAACAGACTTAAGGTGATTGGATTTGAACCAAAATGAGGAAAACATTGTGTACTTGTGTAGAAAATCTGGAATGCACAGCTTGAGAGTCTGGTGGCGAGCAGATTCAACTGTGGATTTTAAAAGGGATTGCATAAACTGCTGGAGAGAAGGATAATGTGAATGGGACTAGCTGAGGTGTTTTAGGATATAATGGCCAGATTGCCTCCTGTGGTGCAGTAACTCTCCTATAGGATCACAGAATCCCTACAGTGTGGAAACAGGCCATTTGACCCAATAAGTCCACAACTCCAGGGAGCATCCCACCCAGACTCATCCCCCTATGCTATCCCTGAATTTCCCATGACTAATCCACTTACCTTATGCATCCTGGACACTGTAGGCAATTTAGCACAGCCAAACCACCTAACCCATACATCTTTGAACTGTGGGAGGAAACCAGAGCACCCAGAGGACACAGGGAGAATGTGCAAACTCCACACAGACAGTTGCCTGAGGCTAGAATTGAGCCCGGGTCCCAGGCGCTATAACAACTGAGTCACATGCCATCTGAATTTCATGTAAATCTGTAGTTTTATTTAATTAAATTAGATATTAGGCCATCACTGCACAGCCTAAATAAGAACTGGAAGATTGCCTTTCAGCACCAGCTGATACCAGAATGGTCAAATATTTACATGCTTAATAAATTTTATCAGGTTTCTCCTGGATTGCCAGTTTAGGCGGGGTTAGAAAGTAAGAAAAAATTAGCGGACTAGCAGACAACACTAAGTTAAATCATGAGAGTAGAACGGGAGGACACATGGTAAAATTAGAAGTTAAAATTTAGTTCAGACATCAGAAAATTGTTTTCCCATAATGAGCGATGAATAGATGGATTGGGTTTCCAGATAGACAGGAGAGCAAAAATTCTTAATGCGGTTGAGAGACAATTGGAAAAATAATCTCCTTTGCTTATTCTGACCTTGAGATTGGGAACATTTTTACTTCAATGGGCATAAAATAGATATTATCCAGCTTGCTATTGGCAACTGTGTCAACTGGTGCAATACCATCAGTAACTTGATGTCAAATGCTTTTTAATTCGCATGGAACTAGGGGGATCATGAACATTCCTGCTGACTTCACAGCTCTCCTGATGGCTGCTATGAGCCAAAGTGCATTTCTTGCAGTGAGGCAGAACATTTGAGTTACTGAAATGAGTGCCAATTTCAGCTATAACATACACACAGACAAACCCACTTCATGTGGGCAGGGGATCGGATTGGCAGCTAGTGCTTAGTATTTCAAATTATTGTTCATCGATGAGTTGAAAGATTGCTGCTGTGTGGCAGATAGAAAAGAACAGAACTGACCATTTCCATCTTGTTCCAGCTGAATTCTGCAAGAATTCTCACTCATCACTTTGACAGCAGCTAAAGAAATTAATATGTGTCTGCTTGCCCTGGGACAGCGTACCTTGTGTTTGTTGTGAAAGGGGTTTAACAAACAAGTGTTTAAAACAAGAATGTGTTCAATTGGGTCTTAGCAAATGGATTTTAAAGTCTTGTTTTCTCTACTGGCTGTTTCTTATTCTTTCGTGGCCAAACTGTCAGAAAGATGTATTAGCGAACAGTGATAAACACAGAGCTCCCACTGAGTTGAAGAGCGACAGCAACAGGTTCAGAAGAACTCATCATGGCAACACATTGTGCTCATCCGATCCCCACTGGCTGCAATGACAGCTTCTCAGTCTGCTACTCTCTGTACGGAGCGGAGGCTTTGGGATTACTGCAGTAAAGTCAAATTCTAAGCACATACTAATCTTTTAAGAGCCCTGGTATCATTTTTCTACCAGATAGAGATCTGATTAATGGTCTTGTAACTTTCTCTTGAGCAGTAGAAAGGTAATATTTTGTGTTGAGCTTCCATTTTCGGGGAGATAAAGCCTGTCATTATTGGGGTCTACCAGTCTGCGTTACGAGACAGTGTCTGGAGGGGAGCTGGCAAGACTTCTCCTAGGTGCATGCACATAACGTACGTTGTGGGCTACCTGAAGAGAACCCCGTGCACATGCACTTCTGACTTCTCTGATGCTTATTTTTAAAGCAAGAACTTGCATTTTTGCAGCAACACCCATGATCTCAGGATGTCCCACCCTATATCACAGCTAAAGAAGTATAATTTAAGGTGTCCTGACTCATCTAAAATAGGAATAGTGACTGCATTTTGTGCAACCCAAGGTCCCACTCATTGACAGGAAACAATAAGCAGAATATTCACCTCCCTGGAGTGGTGTGGGCAATGGTGGGTATTTTGGAAAAATACAGTGAGAATGAAAAAAAATCGGAACTTCAACATCAAAGAAATGTGTCCAAATTTTTCCCTAAGCTTTGTACGATGACTTCAGAATCTCACTATTAAGCAAGGATTACCTTTTATTCCAGGCATTTGCATATCATTGAAGGCCCCCAACCACCATCTCATTTCTATGACACTTCCAGTTCTGCTCCCGTCCACATGAAACTATTTCCTGCCTTGTAAATCAGAGCAGGTATCTCGGGTAGCTGATTGCTTGTCCTGGCCTTCATCCAATTCTGTCTTCATCACATTGTCAATTCATCCTCCCTCACCCTTTGTCCATGCAAATCAGGATGGGCTAACCACAAGCCTCATCACATCATCACAGCTTGCTCTCTGATAGCTTACACACCATTTCAGCCTTCTCAGCAACACCCATCACTGACATCCTTCTGCTAGGGCTGTTTTGTGTACACGGACACATATGCATCTGCACAGGATGCAGCTTATGGTGCTTGGCGTGATTTCTTAACACTATTTTCTGCCTACCTGAACGTTGCCAGCCTCTCTGGCTTGCATTGCTTTTTAATGAAGGTGGCAAGGCAGGCAACCTCTCAGAGTGCGGAGGACTGCATAGTCAGTAAGATGGATAGATCACTGTATGTCAATGTCACACCTACACTGTGTGCCAGCAGCTTACTCAGCAAACACACTACATTTACTTCAACCAAATGGCCTGGTTTAAAAGTCAAAGGGAAGCAGTCCTTAGTGGAGTCAATCTGAATGACAGTTATTCAGGGAGTGCTGCTACAGACTATTAAGGTTTGTCCAACTTCAGTCCAGGGGTTTGGCCGCATTTAGTCAGGCACTTAGTCTTATGACAGTCCAGGGATCCATGTCCTTGCAGTCTGGGGATTGGGCCACAGTCAGTCCTGCTAGGCCCAGTTTTCCTGCAAAGAGCTAAGGGGAGGAGTATAATGGAAGCAGATGGAAGAGCAATTAGTGGTGATGCAGAGGAAGGAGACATGTTGAGTTGTCCCCAGTGATTGAGCAGGAAGTGTAGAGGACAGGAATGTTCAGTACATTGGGAGGTAAGGTGGATGAGAGCTGTTGAGCAGACATGATACATGCAATAATGAGAATTGTAGTCCATGAGCCTTGGTGAGGTGTGTTTGCAATGGCAGTGTTAAAGTAAGTAGTGGCCCTGTAAGTGTGAGGTAGCGCAGAAAAGATGGTACCTCGCCAAGTGCAGAAGATCATTGACACTTCTCCACCACTCTGTGCTCCTTGCTACTCGCGACGCAGCAATGAACTGCCTTGGAATTGCACAGGAATGCTAGCAGAAAACTCCATTGTCTATTTAATGAGGTGACAAGTGGAGGATGCATGAGAAAAATTGCCATGAATCATGAGGGACTAGGCACCATGTGTCTCACTCCACAAAACATTTCAACTGAAAATGAGAAAATTCAGCTCAATGACTTGACAAGCATTTTTCAATGGCATTAGGTGAGGGTATTGGGCAACGCATTCAGAAAAAAACCTCCATGCTTTTTTTTGAATGGTGCTTTGGGACCTTTTATACCACTGGAGAGGTAGTCTCTGTGCAATGCATCCTCGAATAATGTGCTCCTGGTTTGAATATACAAGCTTTAACAATTAAACAGAGCAGATCAGTCCACATTTTTGAAACATTGGATAAAGAACCTGATTAGCTTATGAAACCCAAGTGTGTTCAAAAGATTTCAAACCATATTGGAATTGCTCTGCCAGTTTCATACTAACATCCCACAGAAATCATGTTGCAATGACGTTAATGTGACCATGCATCATATCTTTGACCTTTCGTTAGAGACAACAAGAAGCATGACTTTAGTATTGCTCAAAAAAAATACATATTGTCAAAGCTTTCCATCTTGCACTCATCAGGAAAATTTGCAAGAATACTAAATCAAGGGCATATAACATTTATTCTGCATGCAAGAAGAATGCTGATTGGATGGCAAATGAACTTTGATTGATGAGGACATTGCCCTAAGAAATTAGTTAGCAAATGGCTATTAACTATTTTGATGATTGAAATAGATGCAGTGTGTGCATATGTCCTTTCTGTCTGCAAGAATACACCCTGTGCTTTAATACATGTAATTTCCAGTACTCTTTGTCCAGCCATACTCAAGTTCCGCACTATGAAACAAACATTTGAAAATGTTCTGTATTTGCACCTTCTCTGCTGTGAAAATGTATTAGAAAATTATAGATGAGTTGCCTATGGTTTTCCATTGAGATGATAAAATACTGTATTCCTTTCTTGTCTGGCATTATTATTGTTTAGGTTTGCTGGAAATTATGCTTACATTTTTCAAGTGCTTTATACTTTGTGGTACACCAACAGATTGTGAATGAGGTCAACATTTTGCAGATTGTTTAGGTGGAGGCTGGATAAATGATGTCTAATCCAAGTAGGCCTCTGATGTAACATTTTTTATCGGTTTACGTCGATACTATAATTCTGATCTCTATTTGCAGTATGTGGCTTTGGCAAATTAGTTAAGGGTTTATCCGATTTGATCTTTACTGCATCAAATCTGGAGCTGATTTTTTTTCACCAGTGTCAAGGCTTTCTGATAAATTTATTAACAGCAGATGTCTTTTCAAGTAATGCAAAATGGATCTAGCTCCCAGTAATGAAGCTGCTTTAGGTTTTTTGACATCTTTCTTAACCAATTGAAAGCAATGAAAAAGTAGCTAAAATTTTTCACTTATTGTCAGGGAAAATCATACTTTTTAGCATGATTATTTAATGTCATGTTTTGTGATTTGCTTCAACACTGACCAATTCACAGTCTATGAAAATAAATATGTTTTGATTGTCTGAGATATAAGGACCACTAAATATTGACTGATTACTAAGGAAGTTGATTAGTGTAAGAAATTATTGGAAGAAATTAAACAGGTTAAAACACAAATCTCACTGATCAAATACTCATCTAATAACAAAATTTCTATTATAACACACATTATTAATGGCTCAAGCACTGATTAACAAAAAAAAACTAATTCACAAAATACTTTTTCTCTACAATGGCTGTGGGCCAAAGCATGTTAGATTGTTTGTGATCGGTATGCACAGTACCCGTGTTCCTTCTAAGTGATCCAGTCCAAACAGGATGCGCACTAAAGGAGGTAAGAGTGGAAATAATAGAGTCTCTGGACTACAGTAGTGCTAGTGGACTGGAGGGACTCCAATTGTTCCATTCCTATTCATAAAAGGGGAAGGGTGAAACCCACAGATAAAAGTAAAATGCTGCGGATGCTGGATATCTGAAACAAACACTGGAAATGCTGGAGAAACTCAGCAGGTCTGGCAGAAAGAAACAGTTAACATTTCAAGTCTGGTATGACTGAAGAAGAGGTCTCTTCTGAAAAAGAGTCATATCAGGCTTGAAGCAATAATACAGTTCCTATCTCCACAGATGCTGCCAGACCTGCTGAGTTTATCCAGCATTTCCTGTGTTTTTGTTTTGTGTTAGGGTGAACCCCAGTATGGAGCAGTTAGCCTGATGCCAGTAGTGGGAAAACTGTTTTAGACAGAAGCCTAGGACAAGATGTATTGCCATTTGGTAGACTGTGGATAAGTAGCAGCCATCTTAGATTCTTTAAAAGCACATAGTGACTGACAAACTTGAATTGAGTTGATTAAGGGTGATGGTTAATGAAGGTTGTGCCATATACTGTATATATTGATCTCTAAATGGCAGTTGGCAAAGTGGCACTTGGTAGGCTAGTCAGCCAAATTGAAGTTTGTGGAATTAAAAGGTTGGAGTCAATACAGATAGCAAATTTGTAAGAAACAAAAAGCAATTGAATGTTTGATAACAAGGTGTAGAGCTGGATGAACACAGCAGGCCAAGCAGCATCAGAGGAGCAGGAAAGCTGACGTTTTGGGTCTGGACGCTTCTTCAGAAGAAGGGTCTAGGCCTGAAACATCAGCTTTCCTGCTCGGCTGATGCTGCTTGACTTGCTGTGGTCATCCAGCTCTACACCTTGTTATCTCAGATTCTCCAGCATCGGCAGTTCCCACTATCTCTGAAGCAATTGAATGGTTGATTGTTTCTCAGACTTCATTTTTTGAAATTATTTTCACAGAGATGGCACAACTCTGGAGGCCTTTAAAAACAGTGGGAGGGACTTGACTTTGAGATTCCCATCCCTATTTCCAGCACCAACAGTTTTCACCAACAGGGGGTAAGGAGGCAGGTAGCAACCACACATTCCAGACTTCTGACCTGGTCCTGACTTCGGTAGACAACTCACACCACATCCCTCCCCCCTCAGCTTTCATTATATTTGTCCAACCTTTCAAGGACACTTGGTTCACAACAGCCCAGAGGCATTGTAAACCATTTTGAAAGGTATACTTAAAAACTCTTACCCAACCATACTCTCTGCATCCTCTATGCCCAGTTGGTCATTATACACAATGTGCAGAACCAATGAGCCATATAGTAACAATGGTAAATCTTGCAATGGTACTTTTCCGGACTGGAGGTTCCAATGGGCTCAATGGGAATATTATCATATTTTCCTTGATTCAGCATCAGAAATTGGAATGATTTCGCTGAAAATCACCCAATTTGATTTTATTTTTAATTTTTTAGATAAACACTCAACACTTGTTTGTAATCTATTGAGCTGTAGCCATTTTTACCAAGATTTATAAAAAAATTATTGCAGTTCTTGAAATGTTTTGATAGATGAGTTAATTGCTGTGACAGTGTATTGATGAAGTTTTACTTAGGCCATTTGTTTACTGTAATGTTAAGATCAAAGGTTATACTTTTCAAATTGCAATATACTGAGATGAAGCTGACTTTGCTGCCTAAAGGTCTTGCAATGCATTGCTGCATTTGTTGTCCTCTTTAATTCTGCAAGCCATGACTAACATATGCACAAAATCTACTAAATTGATTACATTTCAGAGTCAGTGAAAAGTTGTAGGGGTGGGGGTCAATGGCCTAGTGGTATTTATCACTGGACTGTTAATCCAGAGACCCAGCTAATGTTTTGGGGACCTGGGTTCAAATCCTGCCAATGCAGATAGTGGAATTTGAATTTATTAAGTATCTAGAATTAAGATTCCAATGATAATTGTGAACCCATGGTCCATTGTCAGGGGAAAAACCTATCTGGTTCACTAATCTCCTTTAGGGAAGGAAACCACCTCCTTACCTGGTCTAGTCTACACGTGACCCCAGACCCACAGCAATGTAGTTGACTCCTAACTGTCCTCTAGGCAATCAGGGATGGACAATAAATGCTGCCTAACCAGTGACACCCTCATCCCATGAATGAATAGAAAAAGACATTTTACACTTAATCTATTCCTTACTTTGAAGATTTCCTCAGAATTGGTTATATTTAATTTTACATTATTATTTCTGAGATTGACACATTCAGGCAGGGCAGACACAGCAGCATAGTGGTAATATCACTGGGTTAATGATCCAGACCCTCAAGGTAATGTTCTGGGGACACAGGCTAAAATCCCACAATGGCAGATTGTGTAGTTTCAATTCAATGAAAATCTAGCTAGGTGACCAGTTAATTGCTGTATAAATCGATTTGGTTCACAAATGTCCTTTAGAGAAGTAAATTATCATTACCTGAATGCAACTTCAAATCCATATCAACACATTGTCTCAGAACTGCCCTATGGGTAATTAGGGATGAACAATAATTGTTAGTCAGCAACACATCTTCCATCTATGATTTTTTTTTTAAAAAATAAAATCTTGAAGTATATTGTAATGATGCTGTGATGGTCTGCCCAAGGGCCAGGACCCTAGTCCCATGTTCTGTGTTTCCTCTACAGTTGCTCATGAGCAATGTGACTAGGGATAAGAATACAAAGTAACTGTAGCCTTCCTTATGTATGCTTAAATGAAATGCAAGTCCTCTTACTGAAGGATTCTCCAAGTGCTGGCCCTCAAGTTTCTAACTCTTCTGCTATCACTATTAAAATTCATTGCTTTAGCCATTGACCATGGTTGTAACCCTAGGCTCAGGGTTACTCATTAAAAGGGAGGGATGATCACCTCCTAATACCTCAATTGATGCTTGCCAGAATGTATGTGTTCCTTTACTGCCTGTGATTTGCTGATGAAAGAGGGGGAGCAAGAGTGGCTGATCCAATTGCATAATTTCAGCAGCAAGCCTTTGTGAGATTGGATTAAAGAAGATTATTTATTCTCGCAATAACTCACCTCCTGACTTCTCAAAGCCCATCTCCCATCTGCAAGGCACAAGTCAAGAATGTGATGGAATACTGCCCATTTGCCTGAATGAGTGTAGGTCCAACAACAATTGAAGGTTGACACCATCCAGGACAAAGCAGCTCACTCGATTTGCACACAACCTAACACCTACAAGATTTTCTTTCTTCACCAGTGATGCACAGTTGCTGCAGTATGAACCATCTAAAAGATTCACTACAACAACTCACCAAGGGTCATTCAGCAGTGTCTTCGAAATCTGTGACCTCACCCATTTGGAAGGACAAAGACAACAGAAATATGGGAACATCACCAACTGCAAGTTCCCCTTGAGCTACATACCGTTTTGACTTGGAACTATATTGTTGTTCCTTCACTGTCACTGGGTTGAAGTCTTGGAAATACTTTCCTAACAGTGCTATGAGTATACCTTCACTGCGTGAACTGTAGCAGTTCAAGAAGACATTCACCACCACCATCTCAAGAGTAATAGGGATAGACAAGAAATGCCGACGTAGCCAGAGATGCCTACATGCTGTAAATATTTCTTTTAATAAATACATTTGTAATGAAAATGATGCAACATAATCCCCTCAATCTCACATGCTCACAAAGATTAGTTACTGTTAAAGGCAATGTAATTTATAAATTGGTGTTAACTCAGTCTCTAGCTCATGATGATAGGCAAACTTCCAAGGTGCAGGCCTGCCCTAGTTTCTCAGATGATTCTGATGTTTTGAATTTGAAGCAATGGTCTTGTAAAATGAAAGGTTCTTAGCAGGTTGTGGGGCTTATTGTAGTCAAGTTTCTAGAAGGTTGGTTCTCAAGCAAACTTGAACTAGAATAGGTTAGGAGAGTCCTCTTTGTTGGGATCACTCACTTTTGCTGTATTGCTATCAATTACATTGGCTGCTTGAATGATTTGCAGCTATTTTGATGACTTTCTGATGAAACTGCCTGCAAATAACTTCAAGCTAATTTTAAAAGCAGACAACAGCCTGGCTCCCTCTCATGTGACTTGCAGTAAGCTCAATGGCCTTTCCAAATAACGTGGGTAGTCATGTTGATTACACATGCTCTGTTGTGGTTTAGCGGTTTAAGGTTTTGAGACAGTCAAGGTCTTTGTTTTTGAATGACCTATTTAGTTCAACAAACACCATTTTTGATAGGTTTGAGGAAAGGGCATTGATTCATATCGGTCGAGGATGTTTCTCTGTTCTCTCCTGAGACTGGGGAATGCTTCCAGACCACAAAAGAAGTCAGATGAGCTTGGACAGCCATACTTCCCAGCCTTTGTGTTGAGTTTTTAAAGACAAAATTATCTTAAAATCCAGAATAGGATTTGTTGCATGATACCCTGTTACTCTAATAACACATATTCAACTCATAACATTTAGGTCATCCACTGCATGGTAGATGCTGCTACTGTGACAAATACATTTTCTTCTCTTAACTATCACTTTGGTACATTCTTTCTGACTACCATAAATGTAGTGTGCTAAAGAGATAACTGATATTGTTTCATAGGCTAACAGGTGAGATTCTGGAACAGTAGCCAATATCATTGGCATGGGAATTGCTTTTGTACAGAAAGCAGTGTGTGTGGTTAAATTTTTCCAATCTGTTTGAAATATGTACTTTAAAATAAAAAAAAACAAATGAGTGTTTGGAAATACACAAGTTTTGTTGGCTTGAGATTTGAGATGACTAACAGCTTATAGGAAATAAAGGACGTTTTATTCGTTCAGATGCTAATAACCACCCAACATGATGAACATCTTGATACTTTAAGTGTAGAAAGCCAATGTTTGTTTGAGATGCTTTCTCTTAACATGAACTGAAAATCATCATGTGGTGCACTAAATGATTACAAATTTAATCTGACCTTATGACCTACAGAATAAAATTATGCCTTCATTAACTAGTCAGAACAGATTTACCACAGCCATCTTTGATTTAAATGGAGTTGCAGTCTATTTACATTTGTGGGGATTTGCTGATGTTTGTATTAGTGTGTCCAGACTGTAGCTGTTTCAATATTTGTGACATTGGTGACTGGACACCAATACACATAACAGTTCACTACATGGCTGCTCAGAGTTTGAAATCCTACCACACTCCAATATATAATTTGGTTTTCTATCAAATAAGTAAACATACACAGGGAAATGATGGCAGTTTATTCCACAGCTGGGTCATGATAGCTTTTTTGTGGCTTGCCCCAACTCCTCATCTGAAGATGGTGATCATTTTTCACAAACTGCAAGCTCACTCGAGGGCCTAGATTTGAATGAGTGAGGATAAATAGTACAGTTCTGTAGGCTAATCCTCCATCATGAACATCACAGCTCAGTTCAAACTCAGAATTTATTCTCGCTGTATATCAAATTGAATGCTCAGTTTTCCTGCACTCTACAAAGCCCTCCAAATAGGTTTCTGCCTCTGCCAAGGACACAGAAATGACCCTCATCATAGCCACATGGCTGAGACTTTTTCACAGAAGCATAAGAGATTAAGGGGTGACCTTATAGAGTTTATAAAATCACGAGAGGCATAAATGAGGTGAATAGCAAAGGACTTTTCCCTAAGGTAGGGGAGTTCAAAACTAGAGGTCATATCTTTAAGTTGAGGAGAGAAAGATTTAACAAGGATATGAGGGGCAACTTTTTTACACAGAGAGTGGTTTGTGTGTGGAATGAACTGTCAGAGGAAGTGATGGATGCAGGTACAGTGACAATGTTTTAAAGACATTTGGATAAGTACATGAATAGGAAAGATTTTGAAGGATATAGCCAAATGCAGGCAGGTGGGACTAGTTTAGTTTGGGAACATGATCAGCGTGGGCTAGTTGGACCGAAGGCTGTGCTTCCAAGCTGTATGACTCTATGACTCGATGTTGCTGTAGAGGCTATGGTAAACTATCACTCCCTGTGCTCTCAACCTGTTTTCAATCTTTGACAGGGTTAACCACACTTTTCTTCTATTTGGCAAGTAGATACATCAGAACTGTCTGTGAAAAAGAAATATTCCCTGTCATTATGTTTGACTGCAATGATATCCCCCCAGCCCTTCTCAACCCCATTCAGATTATATGCCAGTCCCTTCCAAAAGATGCTAATATCCCCAACTCTAGGATTTCAGATGCAGCATCTGGGGTGCACTTGATAGGCAGGGTTACAGTCTCATATTCCCCATTAGGGAACTAACAGAGAATGTTTTTATTCATTATCAGATTTCCCACAAGAACTGTATCATTCTCATAGAAAATAGAATCAACAGATCAAGGAAGAGACCATTCAGCTCATTTTTGGAGAAGAATTGAGTCAGCCTCATCGTCCCACTCTATCTCTATTGTCCTGCACGTTTACTTTCCTCATGTGACCATTTAAATTCCTCTAAATAGCTAATCATTTCTGCTTCCACCTTCCTATAGATTGATTGATTTATTGTTGTCACACATACTGAGATAAAGTGAAAAGTGTTGTTTTGCGTGCCATACAGGCAGATAGTACCAAACAAAGTGCACCAGGGTAGCAAACAGAGTGCAGAATACAGTGTTACAGCTGCAGAGAAGGTGCAGAGAGAGAGAGATCAGAATTAACATTTGAGAGGTCCATTCAAAAGTCTGATAACAGCAGGGAAGAAGCTGTTCTTGAATCTATTCATACCAGGGTGGGAGGCGTCTTTGATTATGTTGGTTGTTTTCCTGAGGCAGCAGGAAGTGTAGACAGAGTCAATGGGCAGAAGGCTGGTTTGCATGATGGATTGGGCTGCGTTCACAACACTCTGTAGTTTCTTGCGGTCTTGGGTAAAGCAATTGCCATACCACACTGTGATGCACTCCAATAGGATGCTTACTAGGATCCTACTAGGCAGTAAGTTCCAACTCATTACCGTTCACTGTATAAAAAGATGCCTTCTCACATCACCCCTGCATCCCTTGCCCTTAGTCCTTGAATGATCCATTAATGGGAAATGCCTTCCTTTGCCTGTCTTTTCTATACCTGTCATAATGTCCCACACCTCACTCAGATTACCCTGCAGTCTCCCTTATTCCATGGAGAACAACCTAAACTTGCAATTTTCTTTTCACTACCCACAGTTCATATAATTTTTTTATGCTCTTTTCCTACCATTTGCTTCTCAGAGATCTTGAGAAAGACCTTTGTTTCTGGACTGCCAGCAGTCTATGCAGACTTACCACAATTCCCTGCCAGTATACACTTTAACAGGTCACTGCTGGGTGCAGGATGCAGTATTCTTCAATTATACTAATGAAGCATGAAAAACATTTACTTTCCTTGCTTGTCTATTATTGTCTAATTATTGTGCAACACTGGTTATTATTGTGCATTCTGGTTGGTATAATTTCAAATTTTTCTACTTTTTGAACAAGCGCATTTACTCAACTAGATATTTGCTTGATAGCTGGTAACTATTCATAGAATAGAACCCCTACAGTGTGGAAGCAGGCCATTCGGCCCATCAGTCCACATTGACAGTCCAAAGAGCATCCCATCCAATCCCTGTGTTTCCCATGGCTAATTCACTCAGCCTGCATACAATAGGTCATTCAGCAAGGCCAATCCATCTAACCTCCACATCTTTGGACTGTAGGGGGAAATCCAGAGCACCTGGAGGAAATCTATGCAAACATGGAGAATGTGTAAACTCCACACAGACAGTTGCCCAAGGGTGGAATTGAACCCAGATTCCTGGTGCTGTGAGGCAGTAGTGCTAATCAGTGAGCCAGCATGTCACACCAGCAGAAATCAATGAACATGTTTGAAGGATGTAAAATGGTTTTAATGAGATTCAATTTTTGGGAACATCCAGGACCCTGTGAACATCTCAAAGACGTCTGACTTGAAGTAGCTATACAAATCTTTAGTTAGGCCACAGCTGGTGGTATTGTGTGCAGTTCTAGTCATTGCATTATAGGAAGGATGTGATTACAGTGGAAGAGGTGCAGAGAGGATTCACCAGGATGTTGCCTGTGTTGAAGCATTTCAGCTATGAAGAGAGACTGGATACCTTGAGAGCAGAGAAGATGGAGGGATGTGACTGGGGCTATCTAAACTTATAAGAGGAATGGACATGGTGGATAGAAAGCAGTTGTTCCCCTTGGCTGAGTATCAATAACAAGAGGGTATAATTGTAAGGTGAAAAGCAGGAGGTTTAAAGGGGATTTGGGACTTTTATTTACTGAGGCTGGTAGGAATTTGGGATGTACTGCGTGGGAGGGTAGTTGAGGCGTGAAACCTCATAGCTGTTGAAAAGGTATTGGGTGAGCACTTGAAATGTCGTAAGATTTAGAGTACTTTTGTTGTGCAGACTTGGTGGGCCGAAGGACTTCTTCTAGACTATGGGTTGACTTGTTTTTCCACCATTGCTGGTGGCCATGTATAATACATGTAATTGAGGGGCCTGATAGCTATTTCAAGCTACTATGGCGAAAATTAATTCCAGTTCACACGCAGGAAACCAACCCCCTCTGTTTGGGATTCTTTCATGCTTACTGCAGCCTAAGCACAGAAAACTACATTAAAAGAAAACAGCCAACAATTTACCTTTATTTGTAATGCAAGGTCCAACAACTACATCAGTTCTGTATTGAAACTTCTCGTTCAGGCATGCATTACAACTGGATCTCTATGCCCAAGCAGGGATCTACAACCTGATGTCTTTCTACCCTAAGGGATACGCAGAATGCATTGAATCATACTGAACGTACAGGCCATCTGGCCCAACTGGTCCATACAATTGGCTGTGTTCCACCTGCGCCTTTGGTCTTCCCATCACCTTTCACCTCACTGTATGCTATGGGAAATAAACAAACAGTTTTTGTAATTCACCATTAAAAACAATTCAGGCTTGTATGAGGTTCACTTATCATGAACCGTCTCAAAGTTGTCGGCTAAAGATTCTGTTTCTGCTGAACGCACAATGACATTCAATATTTTTCAGAGCAGTGTATTGAATGGTTCACTTAGATTAGATTGTCTATTTGCCATTGAGGTGTGAAACTGGTGTTTGGATCAGTGCCCATTATACAAACTTCCGATGGGAATGAATGTCAAGGAGTTTCTATATCTGGGGGCTCATCTGTGATGCCAATTTCAACACCCGGTGAGAAGCTGAAAACTGTTGTTGTGTTGTTCAAGTAACAGATATCAATACAACAACAATTATTATTGATCCATAGCACCTCTATAGGATCCCAAGTTGCTTCACAAGAGCATTATAAAACAAAGTATGACCATGACCAAGATAAGGAGGTATTAGGTCAGATGACCAAAAACTTGGTCAAAGAGTTGGCTTTCAGGAAGTGTCTTAAAGGAAGAAGTTGTATTCCAGAGCTTGGGGTCAAGGGAACTGAAGGCATGACAACCAATTACGGAGCGATTACAGTTGAGTTATTTTACTTTGCATTAGCTGCTGCCTGGGACAGCATTTATTGGCCATTCCTAATTGCCCTTGAGAAGGAGCTGATGAGCTGCCTATTGAACCGATGCGACCTGAGTGATGTAGGTACATCCACAATCATGTTAGGAAGGGACTCACAAGAAATCAGAATTAGAAGAATGCAATTATCTTCACTGCTATGCTGAATGCATTTGACAGGGCGAGATCTTGCAAAGATTTTAAAAAAAAGGGAATTTGAAAAAACAAAAGGTTCACCTAATGATTAACAACTCTCAGGATTTGGGACATATTATTTGAATCCTACAGTTGGATTACTGCTCTATAATGCACAGCCAGGATTCCAGTTTGCAGTCTCCTTCAGCTCATTTCATAGACAAACATTCCCAGCTTCCAATAGACTTATTTTTCTTTCGCAGCTGCCAGAGCATTCTCCTACTTGTTTCTAAGGGTGAATATTGCAAATGATACATTCAATCATGTAGCAAAACAGCAGATATTCTTTAATTAATGGCATTCAGCAAGTTGACGGTGAAAGAAGTAGGCTTGCTGTAGTTTTAATTTCCATGCTGCATGCTCCACAGTTATCGAAGGTGTCTGCTTTGCAGGGCCTGCCTAACGGGAGAAAGCCCAGAAAAACCTTAAATTTAGATGGATCTTTGAAGGTAAAGGGCTCAGTTTTAACCCCATCCCGTGATGGGCAGAATAGATTTGAGTTGGGAAAGGTAGGATTCGAATGTGGGAGTTCAAAATTAACCCAACCACAAACCTCCACATAGGCAATCATCACCATTTAGGTGTTGGAGATTATTGGTGGGCTGGGGTAAGGAATGTTCAGCTATGGAGAAAGGGGAGGCCAATTGAAATTGGCATCACAATGTCTATAAATGCAGTAATATGTGGCAAACAAGATTACAAACTGCCCTATTGTCCAGTGACTTAAATTGAGATGATCAGATTAATCGGATTATGATCACTGCCCAAGTGGGAAATAAATCAACTTGTATCTAATTCCTTCCAACACTCAGTGAAACTGCTGAAACAACAGACATGGTATTTACCTATTTGGCTGTTCTCATTTCAAGAAAGTTTTCAACAATAATTTAATAACAAACAAAAAACAAGGGGGTTAAATGCATATTCAAATGTAGCCAATTTAAATGATTCTGTGTATTATCACCTCTAAAGTTGTTAATCTTGCATTTATAATGTTAATACCCAACAGAGTTGTGGACAATATGTCAGTTGTATATGTAACTGCTTCAGCTGTCTTTCGTCAACGCTTCTTGTTTCCCTTGAGGTAGCCCACATGCCAAATGCTTTGGAAATGTTTCCCTTTCTACTGTTATTTAGTTTTTTAAAAATTTAAGTATAACTTTATTTCAAACCTCTATGTGTTGGTATAAATGACATTAAAATATTAAACATGTTGTACATTGTTTGATTGCACAGTGTTCAGGTTTCTGTTGCAATGAATTCTTGATCTATAAGTTGTCTGACAAGAGTTATAAAATTTGGGCATCTTTATAGAATTAAACCAAACCATTCTTAAGCTCTCTTTACCATGAATCTTTAATGTTGCAAGCCTGAAAATATTATACCCAGTCTTCTATTTTAATATATTACCTTATACTTTTCCTGAAATCAACTTGACATGCAGATTTAAATGGTTGTTAATAAAACTTTAAAAGGCTATGCTATCTTTTAAATTCACTAGGAAATTATAGGGATTATCCAACCGTTTAAGATCTTTTTAGTAATGTATTTTCCATATGGCTCCTTTAAGTGTATTTATATATTGTAGGAAATGGACATTAAGTTAGAATAGACTTTCATGCACTTTTTAGCCCCATAAATTCTGAACTTCCTTTACAGCTTTGAAAATACACACGCTTTCCATCATAATAACACTTGCAAAGATGAAAAGAAGTCTTTTTAGTTGCTCTTACTAGATATTATAAAACAGAATGAAAGAAATGTGAGAAAGATTTGTAAGAATCGTGCACAATTGAACCTCTGAGAATAGGACCACTTTAATGAGCACCACACTGTCAGTCAAAGCAAGGCAGCTTATTAAAGAGGTAGCATAATATTTTTAACTTACTTCAGGACCGTGGCCATAACAAGTAAATCTGATACTTCAGATGTTTTGTCACAGGTATTTCAAAATCACAGATTTCACTTCATCCACTAAAAATTGTGGGTAAATATGCCACCAAGTAGTCAACAAAATTTAAAGCCTTTGCATATATTAAAGCAATATATCTGAACAAAGACAGGAGCATTGAAGTTTTATATAAAAACTTTACGGCTTTAATTTATAATATTCAGGCAAAAAAAAGCTTCCATTATATACGTGCAACCCTGTCATTTATCTGCAAGGTACTTGGGAATATGTTAAAGGAAGGGAAAATGGCACTTGGAATAATTCTTTCTTCACTTACTCAGAATCTCCGTGAGCCAGTTCCAGAAACCTGCACTCCTGTACTGCAATCACTTACAGTCACAAACAGCTGAGATCAGTTTGAATTCTGTAACCTGATCTATCCAGAGAAGAAATGCCACATTATCAGGCTCATGACTTACTCCAATACAATTTCTTTCTTTTTTTTGCTACATATGCTATATGCAGCACTTGGCTTAAAAAAAAAGCCTAGTGAAAGGTTTGGAAAAGCTCTTTTTGTCAAGATTTATTGTAAACAGTTTACTGTTGCCTTGTTGCATGCAACTGAATGATTAGGATTTTAGTTTTGTCTAAAATTTTAAAAAGGAGCATATTGTAAAATTAAAGTAGATCTATCAGCATCTGGAAAATGAGACGATTCATTCATTTTTCAGGTAAAGAACTCTCTGCGAAGTTGACCGATTGAGAAGGCAGGAGGGGCTGCAATGTAGGACTGACTAAAATAGACTTCTTTGTTCTTGTCAATATTTTATATGATCCCTTATACCTTAATTTTCATAGAAGTTCCAACAAAGTCGCTACCTGAAATGTTAATTATTTTGGAAAAATATTATTGCTTGCATACATTTTTTGGAACTTAATGATATCATTTCAGATTTTGTGTATTTGCATTTTTCCCTCTGGATTTCTACATAGTTAAGTTGTGATTTGTTTCCAAAATCTGCTCCTTTTCACACTTAATAAGGCCTGGTGATTGTAAGGAGTTCCTACTAAAGGAATATTGTGTGCTTTTGTTAAAATGTGTAAGAATTAGGGACCAAAATACTACACGCAGCACATCCAGGATAAGTTACTTTACATTCTGTTAACTCGATATGATGCAAAATCCTGTTACAAGCACGTTTCCTCTTGCTTGAGTAATTTAAAATCTGTACAGTTCAACATAAATCTGCATGGCCATGACAACTACCTTTCTGAGACAAAGTAGTCTATTACGTTTGCCAATTACAGTTTCTTTATGGTAAATGGATACTGTGTATAAAAGGTGACTACGATCGTACAATTAACCAAGAGGCATTACTCTGAATTTGGGTGATTACAATGTAAATTGATTAAGAAAAATAGAAACATAGGATTTAAAGGAGCTATTCTGCATTATTGGACGTACTTTTTTTTTATGGTAACAGCAATATTATTTGGTTTCTTTCCACTGCGTAAAAGACTAGTGCCTGTAGAAATTTGATTTTAGTTTAAATCACTTTTAAAAGGGCTGCGTTATCAAAATTCAGGGGAGCTGTGTTCCAGGACTACTCACTGTGAAAATTTAATGCATTATCAATGGGGTGGACACCTAGGAATGTTGGCATGTCAACTATGATGCCTCTGTTGCCTATAGTGGTGCATGAAACAATGTTCTTATAGTTACTTTATTGATATTTTAGTTAACCTGTAAAATGATATTGTGTCATCAGATGCCATACGATATACAGTGACATACCACTTTGCAAATTGCTTCTACCCAGTCCTTTACATACAAATGTGACAAAATGTCTCCCACAAGGAAGACCGTCCCAACACAACATACATCTCCACTCCTTTAAGGCACTTAACTCTTAGCAGCTAATCCATCAGCATGCAGAACCATCAATGGTCAAGCACAAATGCAGCCATAAAAGTGAGCCTTTTGGATCCTCTATCTTCAATATAAGAAAGTCAAGAGGTTAGAGTAATGGTCTCATACAGGCACAGTTTCAAACTGATTCAGTTCCAAGATGCTTAGAACAACCAGTGGCTCCTAATTTTCATCATTTTTGCCCTTGAGCTCTCTGTAGATATTTGGATTTTTAAAATTCACATTCAATTTTCTACTGTTAAAAATCTTTCCACAACTGCCAATTTCATCTGAAATGATTGATAACTCAACAGAAAGATATTTTCTTAAACAACCTAATAAAACTTCCATTTTAGTTTGGGAAACATTGCTAGCACATTTTTGGGTTATTTTCATGGTACTGATTCTAAAAGTAGGTAACATGTCTTTTGTCATTATTCTGTCTTGCCCAGTAAAATCAATAAAAGTTGTCAAACTCCACTTTATTGATACAGTGGGTCCTTAAAATTCATGTGCAATAATTGGCTCTGTGAAATCTTGAAGTTTCAAAAGGCTAGATCTACTGCTTGTGACATGATCGATGGAGGTCTGCACCTTTGTAATTGAGCAATTCAAAGCCACTGTTGGGTTTTATTAATTACAGACTGCAGGATATTTCCAGCTCAGCACATGTTATGTAACCGATGTAGCTTTATTCTACTTCTCAAGGTCTGAAATTTAAAATGATGAATACAGGTAAAGGACAGTGTGTCAAAAACACTGTATAAGGTTTTTGAAATTTACCATAACAGTAAATAAACCCATAGTCTAATATAAAACAATTCCGGTCAGTTCATATTTTAATATTCATAAAATATAGCGACAATTTCCGCTTACTAGTTTCCTGATAAAGAAAAAAAGGACATTTTTTTGCAATGAGATAGCTGCAAGATATAGTCATGTAAATGACAAATGCTTCTTATGTTTTCTCTTGCTCATGCTCAGTCCTGTTCACCCATCAGCCATGCCCAAAATATGTTAGCTCCTGTTCAACCAATGTTTAAAATTCCCATACTTATAAACAAAAACAGAAATTGTGGGAAAAATGAAGCAGGTCTGAGCACAGTGGAGAGAAATCAGAGTTAATTTTTTGGGTCCAGTGACCCTTGTTCAGAACTGTTCTCAGACCTGCTCAGTCTTTCCAGCAATTTCTGTTTTTGTTTGTGATTTTCAGCATCCCCATTTAATTTAGTTTCACATAGTTATACTTTAGTTCCTTTATGGCTTTGCTCCTCTCTAACAAGGGGAGGTAATAGACTAGTGATATTATTACCAGACTACTAATCCAGAGACCCAGGTCAGGTCCTGGGGACCCGGGTTCAGATCCTGTCATGGTAATGGTGGAATCTGAATTCGATAATAAATCAAAATCTGGAATTAGAAGCCTAATTTGACCATGAAACTGTTGTTGAAAACTCCCATCTGATACACTCTGTGCTTATTAGGGAAGGAAACTGCTATCATAGAGTTATACAGCATCGAAGTAGACACTTTGGTTCAACTCGTCTGCACCAACTAGACATCTCAATCTAACCTAGTCCCATTTGGCCCATATCCCTCTAAATCCTTCCTACTCATGTACCCATCCAGATGCCTTTTAAATTTTGTAATTGTACCCGCATCTACCACTTCCTTTGGCGACGTGTTCCATATATGCACCGCCCTCTGTGTGGAAAGTTACTCCTCAGGTCCTTTTTAAATCTTTCCCCTCTCAGCTTAAACCCATGCCCTCTAGTTTAGACCCAGTCTGGCCTATATATGATGCAAGACCCACTATAGTATGGTTGACTCTTCACTGCCCTCTGAAATGGCTGAGTGAATGACTCAGTTCAATTAGGGATGGGCCTAGCCTGCTACACCACATCGTGTGAATGAAAACAAAGTCTGTAACCTCCTCCAAACTTCTAAGAACTGTGCATTTGTTCAATTCTGGCACATTGTACATCCCTCCCTTACTTCTTTCAATGTAATATTACTTCACCATGCCTTCAGCCATCTCAGCAGGGGCGGCACTGTAGCTCAGTGGTTAGCACTGCTGTCTCATAGCTCCAGGGACCCAGATTCGATCCCACCCTCGGGCAACTGTCTGTGTGGGGTTTGCACATTCACCCCGTGCCTGTGTGGGATTCCTCCAGGCGCTCCGGTTTCCTCCCACAGTCCAAAGATGTGCAGTTTAGGTGAATTGGCCATGCTGTAGTGTCCAGGGATGTGTCAGTTGGGTGGCTTAGCCATGGGGAATGCAGGGTTACAGTGATAGGGTAGGGGATAGGTCTGGTTGGGGTGCTCTTCAGAGAGTCAGTGTGGACTCAATAGGCCAAATGGCCTTCTCCCACACTGTAGGGATTCTATTCTATGATTCCTCTCTCTCTTTCTTTGAAGCCCTTTCCGTCAAGATTTTGGCCAATCGATCTTCATGGCTCTTTTCTAGCTCAGTATCAACTGATTACGTCCTTGTGAAGCACCTTGTAAAGTTATTCTATGTTATAAGGACGCTACATAAATGTACCTTGTTGTTGCTAACATTATTTTGATTAAAATGATGCATCCCAGAACACACACAATAAAAGAGGTTAAATACTTGTGCTCATTTATGGCTTTGAAGATTCTCAGGTTTGCATGACCTTTGTAAACCCACTAAACAAATATAGCTCAACGTAGTCATTGGCATCATCTGAACCTTTAAACCATAAAACATTGGAGCAGAAGTAGGTTATTCAGCCAAGTTCAGCCCAATGGAGTATTGTAAAGAAGCTTAACATTATGATTTTTACCCCCACTTTGGCCGTGCTTAACTTTAACCTTTACTGGCGATACGTGAATTATTCCAAAAATTGATGGTGCTTGTAGTGGCTGCCCTGGACTGTTCGAGAGGCAAAGGCTATTCCTGAGATACAGTTCTAACTTGTGTTAAACGTGTTCAAGTGCTTCTTTCCCGCAAAAAAAGCAACCTGGGGAGGGACAATGCTGTCTGGCTTTCAAATGTCTGTGATGTCCCTGGTCTGAAAAAGCCATTAAGTTGTGCATATAAAATTTCTGCGCATACAGTAATGCTCGTGATTAATCGCAGCAATGTTTTCCTTGGTTGGAGTAATCCAACATGTGGTGCTCAACCCCGCCCCTCTCACATTACACACTATAAACTTGTCACTTTTCCCACCAAAGCACTCAGAGGGAGTCAGGCTCATAGAGTGCAGGCATGTCAGCAATTTGTTTTTTTTAAAAAAGAAAAACTTGTGATCATTGCAAATTTCTAATTGAAGGCTTGAAGTGGCTAAGGTCGTTGCATTTTTGTTCTTTTGCAGAGTTGTAGGATTTAAAGCACTTTCTGGTGCACAGAGCATCTTGCGGCTTCTCCATGGAGCAGAGCACAGGCAGCTGCATGCGCAATTCGCATTCCGGGGCCACCGTCTGGGGCTGTATGAGAAATCCACATTCCGGGGCCGGCGTGCCCGGCCTGCACCATTACCCGTCGCCTTTCTCCTTCTACAAGAAGTCCGATCCCGCCGATTTCACAGCCTACTCGGAATTCACATCGCCGTGCCTGGTGTCGGCGGCGCACGGCTTCCCCGCGGAGGACCGGGTTTACGTGGACCACCACCCGCCCAGGTTCCCCCGCTCCGAGTGGCACCTTCCGCCGCCGCCGGCCCCGCCCCCTCCCGCCCCGACGGCGGCCAGGGAGAGACAAACCTCCTGCCTGTCCGCCAGCTCCGCCAATTTCGAAACCGGTGGGAACTCGCAAGCGGCCGGCTGCCTCAGCGCTGGGGATTACAGTAGCCCGCGGAGTATCGCGGCATCCGACATCGACAAGAAAGTAACCAAAAGGAAACGCGACGTTTTAGGTGAGAGACTCATTGTTATTCCCAATAAAGCAATAAAACATGAAATTAAATATCGATTCTGTTTTAAAGAAAAACTCCAGCAAAATGCTTTCGAAACTAAAATACAATGTGTTCCACCCTATAGGGGACTCTTGTAAAAGTTTGTTTCTCTTTACATAACAAAACGTCGCTTGCATGAAATTCTCACTTGTTTTGAAGAATTACATTCGTCCCAATCCCGCAGCAAGCCAAAAACAAAATGACAGATCTCAAATCCACTTTTTAGCCCAAAATTAAAAGGAAATGGTCAATCCCAAATAGACTTCTTTCCAAAACCATTGAAAGTTTCGAGACTGAGTGATTACATTTGCAGTGATGCAGCTTATAAACGATAAAACTTTATTTGGGGGTCTTTCACACCTGTCAACAAAGTTAATTAACTGCAAAAAAAATGCAATCTGTAACAAGATGAAAAGAGAGAAAAATGTTTTAGCCTAGTTTCTTACATTTTAACTGTTATTGAAATATTATGAAAATTAATTTCAGTGCAGTTTCTAATTTCACTCATTTGAAATTCCCCTTTCGTTCGCCAGTAGAATTAGTATTGAAAAGCTATGCCCCATATCTCAGTCAGTTGGAGCAGTAAATGACTAGTCCCTGGTCCATTAACATGACTGGACCATTTCATCCATCCGAGTTCATGTGAATGCAACGAATTTCTGGTGCATTCAGAATTCTCAATAACAAAAACAAGAATATTGCTGAAAGGGGGATATAACGGGACCAACTGGTACCTAATCAGGTACAAAACAGGGAATCGTCCCAATCGCAAACAAAAAAGATCAGGAGGTTACCAGTATCCTTATATCAAAACTGAATACGCATGTTGAATGTTGTCAAATCCCATTCATTAAGATCATTTGATTTTGACCAGTTCTGCATAAAGGATGCGAGTAGCACCCCAACTTTCCTAGCCATTAGGTGGAGAAAATGTAGTTTTGCATCATTCTCAGAAACTGTTTCAGATACTTATGTAATACTTTAAAATCTTCTCTCAAAAGGCAAATGTTTATTAAAAGTATTGAAATAGATAACTATAGAGAAAGCAAATGTTCAAATCCAATATCAGTTCAGTTTGGTTAAATTATTCAAACTTTCTTGCTCATTTTTGACACAAACTCACTGATTACGTTTCAACCATATAACATACTCCTCTGTTTTGCCATTCGCTATGTTTTGAGTTATTCTCAATCTTATAACAATACTTGTGCAATTTTTAAGAACATAATCCACATTAGTACAGAGAATATTCCAAAATTTCTTTCATAAAATCTGCATATGTTTTGCATTATCAAAGTTTAATTTGTATTTTAAAGAGTACCAGGTGCTAGTATGTTATAGGACTTAAGCCTAAAATTGACATCAGAATGAGCATAGTAGGGCACTCATTTATGAAAAATGATAGCATCCCATTTAATATTCTAACTTCAGATATGCCTGAAAGTTAGTTTTAACCTTCACCTTTAAGTGTGTGATGTAATATGTACGCGCAAAATAACTGTTTTTGAAGAAAGTAAATCAAATTTCACTTGAAAATACAGAAAGGCAAACATTGGAGTAATGGTTCCTACAACTTTGACCTTTCTTTCAAAATATAATGTTTCATGTATTTTAAACAGTGAATCAGGAAGATGGTAATTTAATGAAAAACCATAACAAATAAAACACATCTCAGTCAACCACTTGCAAATACTAAATGCCATGAAATTACATTGTGAGATTTGGTGGGCTGCATTAGGTAGTAGTATATTTACGGCTTAAATGAAAAGTGCTAAAAGGGTGGTTATACAGTAGAGCTGGAGATATTGCAAGTGCAGTATCTATGAATATTTCAAATATAAACATCATTCAAGGAAAATCTAATTCCATATCACCTAAAATACTGACATTAAAAAAAACTCATGGAATTTTCTGATTTGGAGGAGGGAAGCTTTTCCAAATTCTAAATGATTCAAAATTATTTTAATTTCAGAAAATTTAAATGATTTATGCAATGTAAGAAAACAATTTCTTATTCTAATTTGATTTGTGCTTGTTTTCTGTAACTTGGAGTCAGTGTTTTTGCTCATTAACTTTAACATTTTTGTAATTTTGTTTCACAAAATTAATAATGTCTAAGCTTGACTATTTAGAATTTTAGAGAAATTTTCTAAAAGTTTGCAAGTTTTTTGAGGAGTGAAGGTGATGCAAGTGTTCTAGGTAGTCCTTCACCATATACAATTGTTTTATTTGATACATTCTACTTCAACTGTAAGTGGGAAATATGCTTGAATAATGTATTTTCATTGTAGCCAATTCAGCTTCGGTGATTGAGTAGTGTTGCGAGCATTCATAGTTTTTAGAAAACACAGTCGTTTTTGTGTGTATCACTCACATTGATTTCTTTCCAAATTAGGCTTCTTTATAAAAGCTTGGTTGCTCTAAGAAGTGATTAATTTGTGACTTCATGAATGTTAATTTCTACCATCTGTCTTCTTGGTTTTTCTACTTTATTTTCAATTTGGCTCTATTTCCTCCCTGGCTATCTTATTCCTTCTGTGATTTTATTCAACCTTTCTTGTCACTTATTTGCTGCTTTTGTTGATTTCATTTTGCTTTATTTTCTCTTTTTAGATTTCCATTTTTGCTGACTGTAATCACTACTAAAGTTACCTGTAACATCTGTTACAATTACTCCAGTGTAAATCCATGCTGTCAGATCTTATCATTGATAATCTGATTATATCTTCCATCATAAATCAAATTTTGCTTCTTTTTATTATGATACTTCACGCTAATTTACAACAAGTGATTTGATGCGATATCATTTCGCCTTAATAGTGGTTCCATCAAAAGATCATAATCTTGTTTCAAAAGAACTGCTGTATCTTTTCACTTGAGGTAAAAGGAAATCTTCACAAACATATTTACAAGTTGGTATAACTAGTGAACACTGTCTTCCATCCTTACCAAGATTTTTGCTGTGACATTTTTCTCCGTCATATGTGACTGGCAGAAAAAAAACTAATGTAAAAAAGAAAAGCAGAAGTAGACTGTACTCTTTTAATTGCTCAGTCACAGGAAGGAGCTGTTACCTATATCGTTAAACGAAGAATTTTAGAACTTGCATCGCCTGAGAGGAAGGTCCCTTTGAATAAATGGCCGTTTGAACAAATTGGGTGCTTATTAGGTAACATATATAACATTGTCCCAATGATACCTTGATTATTCTTTTATTCTGTTTCTTTGTCATCTTCGAAATTTGGTTGCTCTTAATTAATATTTATGCATTTTGCATTTATACATCATAAGATAGTGTACTGGACTTAAAAATTCACTGTGGTTACAAGTTACATTATAAAGAGTATATTATACCAACTCTGCTTTTAGTGTCTAGCTATAAATGTCTTGAAATTGATTCAGAGTTTATGACATTAATTATACCTATTGACTGGATAACATGTGTCTGGCTAATCTTGAGGCAGTGTGATCTGCTTATTACTGATAAAGAGATGTTATTATTTTTAAAAATCTGAATAAAATAGATTGAACCTTGTACCAGATTTTTTTCTGAATTTTGGGTTAAGGAAGAGGTTTGGAAAACTACTAATGTTCTTGTTTTATCTATTTCAAAGTTAATCGTCTGTCCATGAATTGTACATGGTGCCCCATAAGTGAAATGTTACTCTCCTTACGTTTTTTACTGATTGCTGCGCTGTTCAGGTTTCTACAGAAGTATTCATTGTCTGCCTTTGGTATGGAATTTCAATCAAAATTATCAAAAATGAAGGATGATCTCTGTATCACTGTAATTGGCATAATTATATAAATAACTATTTTAATCATAGAATTATGTAAATGGCATAATTATGAAGACAAAAAGTAACAAACTATATTTGTACCAAATTAATGGTAAACTTCATGAGTGTTATATTGCATTCCCCTTACGATGGCACTAAAATGAACTGACTGAGTTTACATGTACAGTGTAAAATATTTGTACAACATATGGCTTCACAGTCACTAATCCTGACTAGTCACATGTTGAAATTTTGCACATTCCACATTTCACAAGGATCAAGGGACCCTGCATTTGAAAATTCGTGATTACAAGTTAATTAAAAATAATAATTTCACTTCAGAATACAACCTTAATATCATCACGTTACACCTTAGCTTCTCTGCTAGTTAACATTATGCCTGTACTTTAAAGGCAGTCTTATTTTTAAACTTGTCATTAGTTACTGGGAATATGACCATTGTGAAGCTATCACTGAATGTAACATTTTTCATTTATTCCAGGAGGATAACAGTATAAAGTTTTAATGATGTCCTTTTTATTGCATTTGTTATGATAATAACACACTGATCCAGCAGGGAAGGTTATAATAAATCACAATCATATTTTATTTATGGATCCATTCATTCGAGTCTTTCCTGTCTGAACACAACTCAGAAAGTCTTTGTGCCAGCATCAGTGGAGTTGTTGCTGATTGAACAGGGGAAGTGCTATTGTTACGCTGGTCCTTCAATACATCAACACTTTGTTTTCTCTGTTTCCCTAATTTTTTTACCAAAAAAGAACATGATTTTTTTTTCATTAAGGTGAGAAACTTCAGGGCTGGGAATTGGAATGTTTCCCCACTTTCCATCTGCACTTACTGTCTTTTATTTTTAAAAAAGTCATTCATGGAATGTTGGCATCACCAGCTGTGCCAACATTTATTGCCCAGCCTTAGTTGCCCTTGACACAGTAGTTGTGAGCTACCTTCTTGAACCACACTGAGTATTCCCAAATCAAATAGAATTACACAAGCAGACTGGCATTGACTGCTTGGGCCAGGGAATAATTAGGGCCAACACAAATAACCAATTCAATAAAGCCATAGCATTGAGTAAAGCTGCTTTGCTCCAATTCTGAGATTTATTTTCCTCTGTTTGCAACTGGGCCAAGTAAAAAGTGTCATTCTTTCTACTTCACATTTGTAGTGCTTTTTTGCTAACATTTACTAAATGAAACCAACATTTCTTAACTTTTCGTAGGAACGTTTTTGTAATACTGAGTGCAGTTTTGGGTTCTGCACTATAGTAAAGATGTTAACCAGATCATTTTACCTCTGCCATGGTGAGTTTAGTGGTTGGGGGAGCAGGGGTGGAAGAGGCTTTAAATCAGACAGAAAGGGTAGTGGATAGGGACCCCCGCCACCCATCAGCCTGCACTCTGACAAAGTCCATGGTGGCAATGTCTGTGGGCAACCTCCCTACCCCTGAAAATTGTATGCCTTAAGTAAGGCATTAACCCCACTTCAGGGCTTCTTCCTCCTCTCGTTTGTATTAATCCAGTGACAGGCATAGGGCACAGCATGCAGGGAGCACAAAAATAAAGAAACGTGTTGTTAGGTTGTGTGGAATTTCCCAGCAATGAGTCCATTTTGTACTATTATAAGGGAACTGGCATCAAGAAGAGCTGGCCTGCAGGCAGCTACCCCTTCATCCTTGCTGTGGACCCCCAACTCCCACTAGTCCCCACATAGTGACTGTCAATCCAGTATCACTCACTTTGAGCCTAGAACCCAGTGGTGATCCTGGGATTTAGTTGGTACTGTGGTAGCCACTATCTCACTGGTGCTGCTGCCATTCATTAGAGCTATTGTCCTGTGATTGGGGACAGCCATTCAAAGGCTGGCAGTTCTGTGAAGTGAGACACCTCCTCCCAGGCTCCATGATCCCAGGGGTAGGTCTGTCAAGTGTCCAAGTGGGTGGACCTTTCTTAGAAGAGGTGACATGACTCTCCAACCAATGGCTAAGAACACCATCATTTCCACCCAATCAAAAAAATACAGCATGTGTACAGAGAGGAAAGACAAATGCAATGAAAGTCTTAAAATTTGGGCAGTTTTTGTTTTTAAGAGCAGAGGGGACGATTATGGTAATTTGATAGAGTTGCTTAATATTAAGAGATTAAACAGACCTTCCAGTTCTTGAGGGGTGTATATTAAAGTGGAAGATCACGTTTAAAATTTGGGACAGGATACCTTTTGCATGGAAAGTTGGAAGACTGGGATGCAGCACCTGAAGTAATGATTGAAGTAAAGTCTATGTTAATGTTTAAGAATGGGTTCGGTAAGTGGTTGAAAGGGTTACATAGATGGTTAAATAGACTAAGAAGATGGTTGAGGAAATGGAATATGATCACAGAATAAGCTGCTATGCTGATTAAACATCAGCATTTTGCGCCAACCAGCCTGTTTCTGTAATTTCTATACAGGAGAGAAATCCCAACTGCATCAGTGTAAATTTCCTCAGTTCCAAAATGAGTCATCTATTGTATAACCTCTTGGCAGTAATGATAGTTTCATGTTAATTAGTACTGAAGACTAACGTTATACCTTTGGGAGTCCACCTGTTCAAATCATTTGATTTCAAATAATCATACAGCCTGCTCCAAGGGTCTTCCAACTTTTCAGGTATCGGCTAAATTCCACCTCTATCGCAGAGCTGAAAGCACTTTGTGCTGACCGACTGATAACACCCAATCCCTAGGCAGCGACATTTCATTTGTACAATATTTTGCTTCGATGTTATTTTTCTTGCTGTTTACAAAATGCTCTTGAAATTAGACTAATAAACCATACGGTTAGAGTGTTGTTAAAAAGTATCCCAATTGTTGAGTTGCAATTAAGTGAAAGACTTTTTTTTTATTTGATCCTGGGGCATGGTCATCATTGGCAAGGCCAGCAGTTATTGCCAATCCCTAACTTACCTTGAGAAAATTGTGATGAGACACCTTCTTCAAGTATTGGAGTCCGTGTGATGTAAATGCAGCCACTGTGATGTTAGGCAAATAAAAACCGAACGAACTGCGGATGCTGTAAATCAGGAACAAAAACAGAAGTTGCTGGAAAAGCTCAGCAGGTCTAGCAGCATCTGTGAAGGGAAAAAAAAACAGAGTTAACGTTTCAGAACTGAGGAAGGGTCACCGTGATGTTAGGCAGGCAGTTCCAGGATTTTGACTGAGTGGCAGTGCAGGAATTGTGATCTGTTTTCAAGGTATGATGGCTTGGAGGCGAATCTGCAAGTGCTGGTGTTCCCATGTCACTATTTCCCTTGTTCTTTTATGTGATGGAGGTCAAGAGTTTGGAAAGGAAGTCTTCGCGGGTTGTTGCAAACAGAGTTGGGAGGTGAGATCAGGCTCTATGGTTCTTTCTCTGCTAGCAATAACATGAAGGCCTAAATGGTCTTCTTCTATATCATAAATATTCTATGTTAGTACTGCTGTAAGAAGGTAAACTGAGATAACAAGGTGTAGAGCTGGATGAACACAGCAGGCCAAGCTGCATCAGAGGAGCAGGAAGGCTGATGTTTCGGGCCTAGACCCTTCTTCAGAGTAAGCTATTGGGCAATTTAAGCAAAGTGGAACATTCTTTTGATAGTAAATTTAATACATTAATAAGTAGGACAAATTGCAAGCTATTTAAATACGTAGATCAAAAACAACTTCTCTATCTAAGACACTGTTTTCAACCAAAACAAATGACAGTCACTTCCAATGATATTCGGCAGATATTTTAATACATTAACTTCTAATCAGGTCTTCGGCAAAAATGTCACAAAACGACGTTATTACTGAGCCTGTGTTGATATGTTGAACTGTTTACTGACAAGCCTGGAATAGCCAAGAATTTCCGGCTTTGAAAATTCCACTCACAATATACTATGTTAGTCATTAGGACAGATGTACATCTGCTACACCACCAGTGTTTTACTGCGTACTTATTTCAAGTCACAGTTGATAGAGCATTATATAGATGCCAGTTGGTAAAACATTGTATTTTCAGAAACATACTGTGTGAGCGTCTGACTGAGATCTGATAAGCAGTGAGAACGTAATGCAGATTGTAGAAAGCACCTTCCCTTCCATTCTTGAAAATAACTGTTGCCTTTGTTATAACTGAACGTATATAGAACAACTTTCAACCCTCGGCAATGTTGAAAAGAAGCCTAAGCACGTATATGAGCCAGTGTTTTTATATGGAACAACAGAAAGGAAATTGAATAGTACAGTGGGTCAGTCACTTGATTGTTCCCTTTAGGACATGGATTCTGATCCTAATAGGATGAAAGAAGCATCTGCTTCTTGCTGGATGTGTTTACATTGGGAGGGATTTTGGTAGACTCAAACCAGTTGCTTATCTATATCAAATACCATACTCATCAATTGGAAATACCATTCAGAGAAACAACAGGGTGTCCAATGCAGAAATGTTGATAACATTGGCACTGGACAATGGTAATTTTAGGTTAGGGTGGGAGTTGAGGTAGATTGTTAGCATAGGGTAGAGCTGCGATTGAGTAGCGGTACTGTACTCTCGCTTGTTCTGGGATATGAGCAACGATAGCAAAGTGGCACTTATTGCTCATCTCTGCGTGTCCTGTAACAATGATGAACTTGCTGCAATCGATGTACTGGAGGTGCTCCCACAATGGTTTCTGGTGGTGCTGTGTCTCATCAGGAAGTGATTAGTACTGAAATTTAATGGAAAAGATTTTGTGGTGAAGTGCTGAAATTTCTGACTTTGCTTAGCATAAAAACTAAAACCATAACAAAGAATTTTCTGTGCTTATGCAATAATGTTGCAACTACTAATTTCCAGACAAGCAAAACACAACTAGTGTCGCAGAATCCTTTTTATTTTGTCTGTGGGAGGAACAGATCTAGTAGTCCATACAGTCTTTCCTTAACTGGTATCTGTTTTAGAACATAAATTTTGTTTGCAGTGTATTTAAATACTGCACTTATTTAAATCATCCCAAATACCTAATGCAACAATTTAAACAATATAAAGGGGGAAATGAAGCTATTGAGAGAGTCCTGTGTATACTTCATAAACTGAAGTTGAATTGAAAAGTTCAGTCTAGGAGAAAATAAAAACAATATTCTGTCAGAATATGATAATGTGGACATAATCACTGACATTTCATTGCACTAAAATCTTGTCCCTACCAAGATAAACTTTTATAACTTTATGTAGCAACTCTACAAAGAAATTTACGTTTGTCAGAATCCTTTTTAAAATTTTGAGATACTTTATTGATAAATATTTTCTTCCCCTGAAGCTATTTCCCAGTTCCATCGGTATTCCTGATCCGCGAACCATTTGTAGCTGAGAGGACAGCCGTCTGCCCTGCTTCCCTTCCCTCGGCCTGTAATGTTTTGAGCAGTGCACCTTTGAAGTTCACAACAACAAAAAGATGACTCTGTCCAGTTTTCCCTGTTTCATTTCCATTTCAAGCCTGGTTTTCTCAGCGCTACATTTGGCAAAATAGTTTTGTTGTAATCAGGGCTCCTGTGACGTGCAGGGAGAATTTGTAGATCCTGCAATGAAATCTCATGTAACAGTTTAAGGTGCATTTCCCCTTCAGTGTGTCAGCAACTTGGCCTATTGGTGGTTTGGTGTAATGAAACCATACAACATCTTTCAGTTCCATTTGAATTTGTGCTGGGGAACTGCAGCTCTGTCTGTGGATTCCAACAAGGATTGTTGGAAGAAATAGCATGATCCTTTTAAAAGTAGATAGCATTTGGAATTCTGTCATGTTTGAGCTCATCACAATGAATTCAAAACTATTTTCTCGCTACATTTGACATTGCATCTCCATGTTTTTACACCTTCTAGCTACATATAACTTTCCTAATCACTGCAATTCATCCACAAAGACCAGAGCAATATTGTACTTCTTTTTTTCCTCATTGTTTGGCTCATAGTTGCTATACCAAAGCTATACCTTACAAGATTCATAGCTCCAGAGGTTAAGATATTACATAAGAACATAAGAACTAGGAGCAGGAGTAGGCCATCTGGCCCCTCGAGCCTACCCCGCCATTTAATAAGATCATGGCTGATCTTTTTGAGAATCAGCTCCACTTACCCGCCCACTCACCATAACCCTTAATTCCTTTACTGTTCAAAAATTGCGTTGCGTTAAAAACATTCAGCGAAGTAGCTTCGACCGCTTCACTGGGCAGGGAACCAAACTTATTTATTTCACAATGATAAGATTTCTGTCAATGATTCATGGACAAATTTTACCTGAAAAGAAAGATTTGAATTATGTATTACCTCTCAAAATCTAAGGGACCATCCCAAAGTGTTTACAATCAACTGGATAAATTTGAAGTGTACCTTTTGTTGTAATGTAAGAAGTGCAGTAGCTAAGTTATACAAAGCAGTGCTGTCTAAGGTGCAATGCAATAATCTGTGTCAGCAGTACTCGTTGAAAAACAAACATTAGCCAGGATACTAGGGTTAACACTCCTGTATTTTTTCAGATGATGTTATCCTGTATGCATATCTGAAAGGGCAGGGTGTGTTTTGATGTCTCACTTGAACAACAGGAGGGTAGCACTCCCTCAGGACTGAACTGGAATGTGAGTTTGAAATTGTGCTCATGCTTCTGGAGTTGCAGGTGAACCCATAAACCTCTGGATCAGCATTGAGAGTGCCACCTCTCAGCCAAGGCTAAAGCCCAATAACTCTCCAATCCCCAGTTTGACTCTACAGTTTGATCCCCTTACTGTGCTTGATCTAATGTGAGGCAGTGGATGGCAGGCTGCAATGATTGACATTAGCGAGCTTGAACAGGGAAAGGAAAAATCATTCATTCCTATTTATGAACATCTTTTGGTGAGATGAACTTGCTGGAAGGTGAATGCATGTAGATCTGAGATCAGGACAACAGTAAACAATTAAATGACCATCAAAGTGGATTCTTTAAAAAAGACCCATGCCCATGGATCTGTATCTGACCAGGATTCAGGAGAGAGAAAATTAGTGGAGATTAGAAGTTTGGACCAGTAACATGCTTACAGTTCATCACCAGTGGCATCATGATAGCCAGAATATGAGTAGATTAGCAATTACATTCCTGAATTGATCACCCAAAGGCCTATAACATAAGTTCAAATGCCACAACAGCTGCTGTGAATTTAAATTCTGTTAATTAAATCTAAAATGAAAAGTTAGGAGCATTGACCATAGAATCATAGAAACCCTACAGTGTGGAAACAGGCCCTTCAGCCCAACCAGTCCACGCCGAACCTCAAAGCATCCCACCCACACCCACCCCGCTATAACCCACCTAATCTACACTTCCCTGAACACTACGGGCAATTTAGCGTGGCCAATCCACCTAGCATGCACGTACTAAATTAATGTCAAAATCCATATCATTCTTTTAGGATGGATATCTGTCACCTTTACCCAATGCAACCTACAGGCTCCGGCCTGGCAAAAATATAGTTGACTTTTAGCTGTCCTCTGGATGGATTCAGAAAAGATGTTCTCTAGCCCCTTCCCATTGGAAATCAGAGATGGACACACAATGCTGATTTTGCCAGAATTCTCCACGTCTTATAAATTTTTTTTTTAAATGAACCCCTCTGGAATTCATAAATCAGGTCAGCTTTTTGAAGCTAGTAGAGAAAGTAAAATTATTTCAAAGTTTTTGTAAGACAACAATTTGGGAATTCCCTCAAGTTTCAACTGAAGCATTTAAAAACAGTAACAAGTTACCTGAGGTTTGTTTTGGGATATCCTAAGGTTAGAAGTGTAGGCTCTTTCTTTTGAATGGCAATACTGTTTAGGTTTGCAGAACAGTCAGAACTTATCCACCACTGTCTTTTTGTTACTATCTGCTCATGAATTGTGAATAGCTGAAATTGAGTAAAAATCACGACGACCACAGAGGTTTTAAAGCAGAGGAGGTGCTCGTTTGATTTAGTTGTTTTAATCAACTTGTTCAGACATGCCATGATGCATCTCCAGGACTGATAGGTCTTGAACCTTAGGCGTTCTGGATCAGAGGTAGGGACACTACCATTGTATAACAAGGCCAATAGCCATTCAGACTATCCTGTCTAAGCCAATGTTTTGTCAGAGTAAGTCAAAATGTAATAATTCAGTGATTCAAACACCAGTTCTACCTTGTAATGAATTGATTCAGTAAGTGTCCAGTGATCAGCATGCTTGTAGAACCTCAGTATGGAGATTACTACTTAGTTACACAAGAACTGGCCATCAGTATTTGACATGACACTCGATGCCATGAAAAGTATTCTGTCCAAAAGTAGATAAACTTTCTAGTGTATTTTATAGCCAGAAATGGGAGCATCCCATACATTGGCTTCATTGTTTAAAATGATGGTTTCAAATCTCCTTTTGTACTCCAAGTGGCAGCTAAGGTCACTCTTTCTTCTGTTTTTGGACTCCATCTCCTTTTCAGTATTTGTGTGTATAATCTGGGTCCCAAAGTAGTGCTGGATATTTCACAGTGCTGCCTTTTTGGATAAAGCATGAAGCCAAGGCCATGCACAGCAGAATCTAAAAGAAATTCAAGGAACAGTCTGAAGAGCAAAGATTCTCTTCCATCCTATATTCAAATAACAAGAACCAAATGGATTCATCTGTCAGTTAGCTCATTGTTGATTGTGGAATCTTACTGTGCACTAACCGCCTGCTGTGTTTATCTAATTGACAGAATTTCTGAAGGAAGTCATTAGGTACGAAGCACTCTAGACATCCTGAGGATGTGGAAGATGCTATATAAATGTAAATTCCTTCCTCTTATGGTGTTGCTTGAATCTCACAATTAGAGGAGAACTTTCTAAGCTCACACAACCAATAACTATCAATGATAATTCTCACATTGCTTCGGCAACTTACTGTTTCAGATTGTCTCAAAGCATTGAGTCCAATGCATTGCCTCCGAAGTGTGCTGTACACAAATGTGATAGCAGTACTGGCCGTAACATCCACAGACCCCAGCAAGGAAATTCACCAATTAATTTGGTTTTTTTTTGGTAATAGTGATCTGGGGAGCAATGTTGTCCAGGATACCATAAGGATTCTCTGCCTTTCTTTCAACTGTGTCAATGAAACCTTAGCTACAGGAGCAGGCCTAGGGAACATGATTTTAACACTGAAAGCTATGGCCTCTCTTCACAGTGAGTCATTCTGTTGGTGTTATACCTGTAAGACCTGAAGTGTCGATGTGAAGCTAATACTCACAAAGTCCTGAGTCAAGCAAATGCCAATTATTCTCTGTATGCCCACCATGTGGATACTGCCAGATAAATATTGTTTATAATAAAATGCTGTTGTAACTTCTTACAGAAACTCAAGATTCAAATTACAAGTCAGAGTCTAACAACAAGGCCAGAAAAGAAAGGACAGCATTCACTAAAGAACAGATTAGAGAATTAGAGGCTGAATTTGCCCATCACAATTACCTGACCAGACTCCGGCGATATGAGATAGCAGTTAACCTGGACCTCACAGAAAGACAGGTAAATGTTTTATTGTTTCCAATTTTCTTGAATCTAGTTCATTTTCGTGTGTTTTACTTTATTTTGTTTTAATTCCATCTTCCACATTTTCAGACTCTCCTACCCCCATACCTTATCCCTCACACTGCTGCTGAAATCATGGCCACTTCTGCTTCTCAAATGCACTTGAGATGCAGGTACCACTTTCTCTGCTTTCTCAGGAAGCAGTGAGCCTCAACTTTCCATTTCTTTCAGATGGTGCAAGCAATTGGCACTCTGCCAGCTATAGAACGAGGAGCACAAGCTGGCATCTTACATTCCCTGACACTGACATTGCCTGGCATTGGAACCTGTATATACCATGGACCAGGACATCACTCACATAATATCTAGGACAGTTTGTGCTGGTAAAAATGAGCAATGTCAGAACTCGGACACTCAGAACACTGTGCCAGTGTGATATTGCCTTACTTCACAATAGCCACCCTGGTGGAGTCTGTCTGAATAAGGCTGCCAATCCATGCTGAATTATGCACCCCATACTGCACACCAATTACTTCAGTCTTTTAATGGAGACTGCCTGGATTCATTTCTTACAGGATCCTTGCAGTCAAGAGCAAAGGGAGATCGGTTTTTCAATTCACTGCCAATCCTAAAGCTGAAAGGGTAATGTTCAGCACACTGAATTACCCACAGCACTGCCATACAGACATGATGGGTATGGGAACCACAAGCAATGTGGGAGTCTGACCCAGTAATCGTGCGGTTTGCCAAGTGCTATTATTTTTGGCCTTCATATTGAGGACTTGCAATGGAAATTTTTAAAGTGCAAAATCGCATTCCTTGGAACAGCACCAGGGTTTTCCTCCATATAACCTGAGAAGTGCAGAAATTGGGAGAAGACTGAAGGCAACTACTTGGTCAAGAAAATGCAGTGTTAAAAGAGCTTAAAAGAGCAAAAGCAAGGAATTGATCGGGGAGGGAGTTAAAGTGTGCTTGTAGTGCTATTTCACATATCGGTTTAAAGAAATTCCTCCCATTGCCAGAAAATTCCTGAGGAGGCATTTGTGAAAGAGTGTGAGTTTGCATTTTTGCAACTTTCTCTCCATCTGTCCTCAAGGAGTTCTCCACTGTTGCTAGGTTACAGTACTACAGGCACCTGTTATGCATTTCTCCCCTGCCCCCCCCCCAAACCCACCGTGACCCCATCATCCCTCCCTAGGTGCCGTACTTCACCCAGCTGCCTATTCTTCCCCTGTGAACTGAGACAGTGAAGGCCAGCAGACAGTATAACCGTGGAGGTTCGAAGGTAATCTTTGCTGCTCAATCACACCGCTGAACGAATGACTGTAACTCAGACAGAGGCATTAAAACAGGATTCCCATCAGAAAACAGTGCAGGGCAGCGAGGGACGTGCGTCTATGTAAATACAGAAAGTACTTTCCAGAACACCAGCAATACCAAAAAAAAATGCACACGTAATGCCAAAGTAAATGCAAGACTATTTTGGTTTGAGAAACTGAAGTGACTAAGACACTTGTGTTTTTTTAAATTGAGTAACGCCATTTGTGCCGAACATTTGCATCCAAACGTCCAGCTACCCCAAACAACACAGAGCAGCAAAAGTGCTAAAACAACACAGAACCTGCCGTGCCTCATTTGCGTGGCATCTGGTTACAATTGATTCCCCCTAAAACAGGCCATAACCTTCTGCCCATTTTAAGAGCAATTGCCCTTTTATTTTAAACGCTATTAAATCTCTTGAATGGGAACAGCTCTATGTGGCTGGGTTACAGAATTAAAGAAAGGAAAAGATCTGGATTTTGAGGCTCAAGTGTTTTCTGTTATGGAGGCATATGCTGTTCCGATTGCAATGTAGACTTAAAGGGGAACTGCAACTATTTTGATGAAGGCAATTGAAGAAATTAGCCATTTAATAGCAAAATCATAAGAAAATAATATTTTTCCTACATGGAAATGTCTTTGTCACATCATGTACAATTATCAGGGAAATCAGGATTTCTGCCTCTTTAATGGCAGCATGCACTCAGAATCTTTTCTAAAGTTGCATTTGAGTATCCTTCGTGAATCAGATTCTTTATGTAAAGTGTTCCCCTGCTTGTTCTCCTGCGGCGCTTGTAAGTCAATAGCAGCCATTGGGAACGCTGCAGTAGAAGAGGGTTTCTGTTTAATTTCAAGACAAAAATCCTTCTTTGGAAAAACAGAGAAGTTAAACTGAAGACAGGAAACTTCCTTGAAGAAGCTAGAAATTTATACCTAAGTTAGGACTTCCAATTTAGCAGCAATAAGAGCTGTTGGCAAAAATATTCAAATGCATTTGTTCTGAAATCCATAGTTCTAGTGAATGAATTAAAACTGGAAAGTCAGAACAATTTCCTGTTTACACTGGCTCTATTTATTCCTGTAGGTGCAAGTTCCTGTTATTTGACATTTTCTTTGCCCCTTGATTTTCTGTGGATTTACGGAATCATATGTACTTGGCTGCTGGCATTGTTGTTTGCAAGTGCGATAAACTTTAAAAGAATCAATTTATCTCTTCATCGCTCTACCATACCCCACAGCAGGCTAGCCATTGGAAGCTTCAATGGCAATGCTTCCATATGAGTTCCATGTATTTCTGGTAAATGAGTGCAGTTTTGTGGAAAACTGATTATTCATGGACTAGGAATTTAGTTCTATAAATGTGGTATTGTGCAATTTGCAGATTAATCACTGTTTTCAGGCCCTCGAGCTGTTGTTTGTGGCATTTGTTGTTCCAATGGTATTTGGTCCTTATTTAATTAGCTTAGGTAAGATTTAACCTGTTAAATTCCTAATTTATTTGAAGGTGTAGTTTGATGGTGTTTATCTGTTTGGTGCAGATAGGTAAAGAAGGTAGACACACCAAAGAGTCTATATTCTTTGTTTGAGAATGCAGGAATACACTGTGTTGGTCTTGAAACTATGAAGTAATATATGAAATATCCTGTTGAGCTGTCATTAAATTGGAATATGGTGTGTATTCTTGTCACCACAATCCTAAGCATGATGTAATGCTTACTAGCATAGCAACCCCTTGCCTTGCTGTTTTTACAAGCAAGTGGTCCAATAATATTTAGAATGGCATAGACAGGTATTCGTTGAGAATATTTTCCAAGTACAGTTGGACAGTGTGCCAAGCAAGTGTATACCACCCTCCATTTGCAGAGGGGTGCAACAAATGAAAGACTAAGCCATTAAAAGAAATCAAAAGAAACCTATTGGTGTCTCCTAAGTACTCCATCCCCTGTGTTGCCCACTGGTCACAGAAGCCCACTGCAACAGAAGCTAACACCTCCTCCAGAACCTCTTGGACACAGACAAGACCTCAGAAGAAAGGAAGGTGAACAGCCCCTCTGCTCTACCCACCAAAGGTCACATCAATGTTCCTTGTCTATAGGTGATGACCTTGGCTAGGCTCAGAAGAGCAGCAAATACCAGGAGCATCTCAAGTTAAGGGTCTCACTTGCTACTTGAATTCCTGGATTGCAAATTGAGAGAAATCATCCAGTGTCTCGATATTTGATCACTGCCTGGTTACATGCCCACTGGCAGTGAGTATATGTATATTTTTAATTAACTGACCAGGTTTGGTTGTGATACCTCTTCTAGTTGAACAGAAGATTGTCACTCATTACCATGTCTCTTACAGAAACTATGCCCAGCACAGCACCTAACACAGCATGATCAGTACCTGTAATTCTGTAGCCCTGTGAAAACTCTAAAACCTCAAGAGGGAAGTTTAAGGAAATGAGCTTGAAAACAATTAAAATAAGAAAATCTGACATCACGAATGCTTGCCAAATCTCTCTTTTATTGTATTATGCTTTTATTTTAGCAAATTGCTGCCTGGCCATTCAGTTTGCAAATCTGCCCAACTATGGATTATCTATGTCACTGGTTGGTCAGTCTTTTGACCCGGGGAATTTGATGCGGAATTTGACAAGTTGTCATCTGTAGGGAGGGAGAGCAAAGCCAGGAGGAACATGTGAGCTGTAATTTCTGACTCTTTATTCTGTAGGTAAAGGTCTGGTTCCAGAACCGAAGGATGAAATGGAAACGTGTGAAAGGTGGACAACCCATTTCACCACAGAGTCAAGAACCAGATGATGTAGACTGCGTGACTCCTGACTCCGATATCAGGAATGCAGATGGAAAGAGCCACATGGTGGGCTTAGGGGACAATAAAGAAACAATACAGGACAGTATCAGATAAATCCATTGGCATGTCCATGAGTTCAGACTTTAAAGTGCCTTTAGTTGGGGGACGTCATGTGTTTAATGTCAGATGGCAATATTTTCAACCTTCAATGAAAATTTGAGCATCACCTTGGACCCAAAGCTTCTAAACCAAAAATTCAGTGCTTATTGACTATGAGCATTACACTTCTTTATTATAACAAAGAGGGATCAGAATTAGAACTGGAAATCTGTTGTTGCATTACTCATTTCAACAAAATGTTGTTTATTTTGTATTCTTAAAGAAAAATTAGCTTGCAGGTTTGTTGTGTAAATAATGCAAAAACTTCAACTCATACCACAATAAGTTAAGTAACAGCATATAGATTTATGAAGATAAAACCATGATTGGAAATGCACAGTTCCTCTGTAGTAGCAATTTTTCCAACATATATTAGGTATATGTAAAATAAACTAATTCAGTAAAATGCAATATGTTAAATATTCATTTTATATCATTAAATCTTTGTTAATGATTTATAAGACGTTTTCAAGGGATTAATTTTTGGTGGTGTTTAGCACATCAAGCGATGATCTATCAAATCATGTTCTACAATTGATTTAATATCTATGTATGAAATTCCTATTTTTGCCAAGAAAGAAATTAGGTTAAGTTTAAAGTTTATTGTTAATATAATGGGCAGAAAAATTTAACATCTCAAAATTAATTCAGAATTATCGACTATTACAGCATAGATGGAGACTGTTTAATTATTGTATCCATACCAACTCTTTACTAGGGCAATCAACATCCAAAACCATTGCCCTCCATTCTCCACATGGCCTAACATCTTCCTCAGCTTCAAATGTTTAATCATTTGTCATCGTGGAAGTCATTGTTGAGCACTTTCAAGTCACGTGCAGTCTGGATTAGATTTAGGATAAAACAAATTCTCAAAGGTCTATCTAAATTCGAATTTGCAAAGAACCCCACAAATTGTGACATTTTCATTTCTCACCTCATGACATACCTCAGTGAAACTGACAACTTAAGACCAAACTGTTTGGTCACCAAAGTGGTGAAACTCATATTGTTCACAGCATTTCACAACTGTCAAAATGGAGTCATTACCAGAGAATCACGCAGCAGAGGAGAAGGGCATTCAACCCATTGGCCTCAATTTGTATAGAGTCAGAAGGACTTCATGCCTTAGCCAAAATATAGCTGCACAGATTTGAGAAGTCCCCACTTAATACAACACCCACCATCTTCAGTTGGTCTATTATAGATTTTTTTTCATGCTAGCCAGTCTCCTGAGATCTTCCCAGAGTGGATTTTGTGTGAATTGGCATGGACGGTGTAAGGACAAAGGGTGGGGAATGTGGGGCCATGGGTTGGCATGAGTTCCCATAGGCTGACATAGGGGCAATAAACAACTGTGGGGATGTAGGATTGTCTGAGGATGGAGGGTGATGCTAACGTGTTGGTCTGAGTCGGCACTAAGTTGATATAGAAGCTGTAAAAGGCCATGCATGGTGTATCAATGGGCATGCGTTATTATGAAGGGCATGAGAGGCCCAAGGGGTGTATAAAATTGCATAGGTTGCCAAGAAGCATACAAGGAGCCATGAGCATTGGTGGAGTGCATGATTTGCCATGAAGGAACATGGGCAGCGTATGGGGCCAAAGATTGTTTCTCTTTTTGCTCATTTTATAACAACTAGGAAGAAATCCCAGAATACAGAGTTGGGTCATGTACGCAGCTTGCCTGGGCACCCAGCAGTCTTTATGGCTGCCCTCAAACTCTTTCCAAGTACTGCGATCCAAGACCATTTAGTACTACACTACCCAACATATAATAGCCTTACCTCGAAAAATACACCATGAAACTGTAATTAGATAAAAGATCAATAACGAGCCAATGAATATTTTCAAGACAGTTGTGAGAAATTCAAATGCTGAATAAAGACACTATTCTTGTAAAAATTCCCATTTAAGTAAACATTTTAGCTCAGTACTCAGTGGTTTTTCAAGTCCAAACCTCTAATTTAAAATGACAGTAACCAACACTAACAACAGAACGTTTCAACAGATGCGCACAGAAGGCAAAACTAAAATTCCACAACTTACTTTCAGTGGGAATAGAACCAAATGTTTTCAACAATGCTGTAACCAGTTTCTGTGAGCATTGATTCCCCAATGATAGATATGTTGGATCTGTCTTGCAACTAACCTTACTGTTAAACTCTTTCATAATGTTGTACTATATTCATTTTCAGCTGGAGTAAAGTACACAATAATAGCACACCAGTATTTTGAGATGTGGCAGAAAGCTAATTTTTTTTTGGGCTAATTAATCTGGTTAATAAGGTAGCACCTAGTAGGGGGTACCAGCTGGTAGCACACATTAGAAACAGTTCTGTTACTTTACTTCTGAGGCCCAAGTTATAATTCAGTCCAGCCAGTAGGTTTTGAAAGGTTGTTCTTTCTAAGGGTGTTATGGTCCACAGGTTAAATGAGTTTTGGCAGCTTCAGTCTAATTCGCATTAGACAGACATTCTGAACTCTTGAGTGACCCAGATTTCGGAAATGATTGGTTTTAAATTAGCAGACTTTGACCACATGGATAAAAATGTGAGGGTAATGGAAATACCACACTATTCCTTTGGAATGTATGCTGTCAGCTCAGTGCCTGCATTCTGCAATATAATTGACCCGTGCAGTTCTATCTATTACTCTGATTAGTGAATTCATCAAGAAACAAAATAAGAGGAAATTAGTGTTTTATCACTCCTGTTTAGTTTGAAAACTCTTTGATGGTGTCATGCATAGACTATAATGTGCCAGTGTTTTACTTCCACAGATGAAACAGACAGAGCATCATTTGTTCCTTAACTGAGAAATGATGAAACCCATCATCAGCGTAATTAGAAAATTGCAGTGTGAGCTTCTTGTGGGCTTCAAAACTGTGAACAAGCAATGGGCCCAATGCTTTTTTAGGTGCATTTAATATTGCTCTGGAGCTCTTTCACCTCTGAACTGATGCAAAATTGGCTATGTAAATTGAGAGTCAGGCCTCAATTAACCAGAATTAAATGCAATCAGATTCCCTAGTGGCCACTGACTCACACCACAGAGTGAAAACCTAGAATAGCAACAATCTGAGCTTGCAATGTGCCCAGAGATTTTTGTTTTGGATTCCTCAGATCATTTTGGATAAGCCTTTCAATCCATAGGTTAAATGAGTAGAAGGCAGATAATCTACCTCTTCCCTAAACTTTCACTCTAACCTGCACAACCAGGCATCATTGCCAAACTGCCTCTAAAACAACACAGCAAGGCAGGAGTTAAACAGTGTAACTAAGCCATGCTCATATGCAATGTGATCTCAGACAGTGATGTATAAATCAATTCTTAGATTCCTGGTTTCCTCTTTAAAACAGGGCCAATATTCGAAATCACTGGAATACATTTGAATATCTTAAGAGTCCAATATTAGGCTCCAAAACTTTGTATCACATGTTAATGAATAAGTACCTAACAATTTCTGTGGAATTCCTCTATCTTAACATGTTTGCCAATCCTTTTAAACATATCTTTCACACTAATATAACAAAGGAGAATAAAATTGATCCGTGTTCGTAGCAAACACCTCACATCATAAATTTAAATCATGAACTTGGCTCTATATTATCCCAAACTAAGTACTTTGCTCTTTAACTTATGTATCCGATCAGTGCTCAGGGACATCATTGGTCATGCATTAATGGACTCCGTAAGAAATGTGATATGAGCAGATCAAGAGATTTTACATTTCTCTTAATCAGATATGCACAGCAGATTTAGATTTCACTTTAATGGTAAATATGGCTAAAGTGAGAAAATTGACTTTCTGAACCCACATTGCAATGTATGCACCCATTTTCAATTATTTTAGCTCCCAGGTGATGTCAAGTGAGATGTAAAAAAAATTTAATGACTCAAAACCAACCCCAATGTATATCCAACTCATCAACTTTAAGTAACAAAGAGTGAACAGAGCACTTGCTCACCAGAGAAGGATAGTTCATATAAATATTATAATCAGACCGGAACCTTACATTTAACCAGTGTTTTACAGTCCCATTTCCCTGGTCTTGGAAAATCTGGCATCTCAACGAAGGTGTGGATAGTGGTCCAGAAACGGTAAATGTATTTGCAGTGTTGATTGTGGGCAAGGAGGAGCAGGAGTGCTTCTCCCCGGTTTTTCCTCTTTCTTCTTTCTCTATTGTAGCCCCCCTCCCATCTTTTGCATCAATATCCCTTACCCCATCCAAAGACTTCCTTGCCCCTAACATCCTCCCCTCTCAAATTGGGGATTGGACCTTGGCAGGCATGATAAATCATACAATCCATACACCTCTCCCCCTCACTCCTGCTAATTACCGTGAACATGGCAATAGATTCCTTCCCTCTTCCTGCAGCTGTGGTCTCCACTGCAGTGCTTCAGCCCGACTGTGAGCCTGTCAATCAGGCTTGCTTCTGAGTGGAATCCTGCCAAAATGAAAAGCTGTATACAATAGAGTTAAAACTTGATAGCACGGGGAAACCCAGACTATCTAAAACTCCTCACCCCATCTGAGGAAACTCGCCCATAGCAATGTATCAATACTCAGGACATTTATGTCAGTGCATTTTTGTGGAAGATAACTACCATTTCCAATCAATAAATATTCTTAAAACATAAGTGTTTCAATAAAATGTCTTGTTTACAGCTAACATTTTATTGTTGATGCAAATTAGCAAGACATCTAGCATAATTCAATAATTTACTGAGTTAAAGAAATTCTTTCCTCATATTTCCATTTGGCTATCCACAGATATGAACTAATCAAGATTCTTTATACCTGTACAATTGCATTTCAAATAAATTCGATGAAGTAACTATGGCAAATGGGAAAAGTTAGAGGAATTCATTGGCCTATAAGGATATTGCTTCAGGAAGGGCATGAGAGAAATCTTCTACTTGTGAGTGTGCATTCAGAAAAAGATTCCTTACTTCACCCCATTTATATTTCCCACACTTACCATCTTTGTGGCATGAGTTAGACTGACAAGTTAATGCCAAAGTTATCAGCTGCCGGTTAAGCTTGCCCAAATGAATATAATAATGGACTTTGATGGACTCTTCTTGTATCAGCCGTGAATTAATTTCAACCAAGCAAAGAAAGGATTATTTAGTGACTTGGACAAGAACTAATCTTGAGTTATACTTGGCCCAGATATTCTGATGGCAAGATGGTTGTTAGGGCAGCATAGAGCAGTGTTTTCCAACCTGTGTGCGTGCCTTGAGAACTGTCTAAGTGTGTCATGAAATTTTATACAAAGGCAAGGAAAACCAATGTTTCATCTTAACCAGTTTATAACGAAATAAAGTTACGCTTGTGGAAATTAATCATGAAACTTAAAAGCAAGTCTTTCAATTCTAAAATGCGTGAACATTCTAAATGCAGGGGGTCAAAGGTCAAAATTGAGAGCTCATGGTAATTAAAATTAGTAACCAATTAAAAGCATTTGCGCACTTTTTTGTTGAAACGAGACAAAGCAAGCTCATGCCCAAAGGGAGCACCCATCAGCGGAGCAAGATTTGCAGGTAACCCTCTCGTTGATTCCTCCTTGCATCAAAAGGCTCTTCACATCGGCAGGCCCAAGTTTCCACTAACCCAGTAAATTGCAATTTACTCTACTTTTGTGTTGTGTTCTGATTCACTGAATTTCAATTATATACTAGTTCAATGCATTGTATCGAGCAGCTTCAAGGCCGTGAATAGGTAGAAAGTTGAGCAGATTTTGAAAATGTTTCATTATGAAATGTGAAACATGAATGCATTTGATCCTCCTTTAACTTGTACTGTGCACTGTTTTGCAAACTTCTGTAGTAAGACCATAACCATAATAAGTGCAAGTATGTGTGACATCTCTGAGCAATCAATTCAGCTGAAAATAGTGGGTGTGTCAGAGAATCGTTTGTCTCATTGAAGTGTGCAACATTATTGAAAAGATTGGAAACCATTGGTCATAGAGTCATAGAGTTATACAGCGCAGAAACAGACCCTACGGTCCAAATTGTCTGTGCCAACAGATACCCTAAACTGATCTGGTCCCATTTTGTAGGCATTTGGCTCACATCCCTCTAAACCTTTCCTATTTATTCATGCATCCATCCAGATGCCTTTTAAATGTTGTAATTGTACCCACCTCCACCATCTTCTCTGGCAGCTCATTCTATACACGTATCACACTCGGCGTGAAAAAAAATTACCCCTCAGGTCCCTTTTAAATCTTTTCCTTCTCACCTTAAACCTACACCCTCTAGTTTCGGACTCCCCTATTCTGCTAAAAAGCCCTTGGCTATTCACCCTGTCCATGCCTCTCATGATTTTATAAACCACTCAGCTTCCAATGCTCCAGGGAAAAAAGCCCCAGCCTATTCAGCCTCTCCCTAAAGCTCAAACCCTCCAAAGCAACATCCTTGTAAATCTTTTCTGAACCCTTTCAAGTTTAACAATATCTTTCCTATAGCAGGGAGACCAGAATTAAACACAGTATTTTAAAAGTGGACTCACCAACATCCTGTACAGCCGCAACATGACATCCCAATTCCTATACTCATTGCACTGAACAATAAAAGCAAGCATGCCAAGCACCTTCTTCACCACCATTGCAAGTCCTCTTGCAACTCCACTTTCAAGGAATAATGCACCTGCACTCCTGGGTCTCTTTGTTCAGCAACACTCCCCAGGGACCTTCTATTAACTGTAAAAGTCCTTCCCTGGTTTGACTTTGCAAAATGCAACACCTCACATTTATCTGAATTGAACTCCTCGGCCCTTTGGCTCATCTGATTAAGGTCCCATTGTACTCTGAGATAATCTTTTTCACTCTCCACTATGCCACCTATTTTGGAGTCATCTGCAAACTTACTAACCATATTTTCTATATTCACATCCAAATCATTTATATAAATGATGAAAAATAGTGGACTCAGCAATGATCCTTGCAACACACCACTAGTCCCAGGCCTCCAGTCCAAAAAACAATGCTGTACCTCCACCCTCTGTTTCCTACCTTCAAGGCAATTTTTGTATCCGAGTGGCTAACTCCCCCCGATGCCATAAGCTTACTAACCAATCTACCATACGGAACTTTGTCAAATACCTCGCTGAAGTCCATATAGACAATGTATACCACTCTGCTTTCATCAATCTTCTTTGTCATCTCTTCAAAAAACTCAATCAAGTTTTTGAGACACAATTTCCCACAGACAAAGCTATGTTGACTATCCCTAATCAATCCTTATCTTTCCAAATGCATATAAATCCTGTCCCTCAGAATCCCTCCAACAACTTACCTACCTCTGAGCACCAGTCTATAGTTCCCTGGCTTTTCCTTACCACCTTTCTTAAATGATGGCACCACAGTAGCCACCCTCCAGTCTTCTGGCACCTCACTTCTACTGGTATAGACAATAATTGCACATCAGAACTATGCAGAAATCTCAATGCTGCTGACTCTGTGGGAATTGCACAGGACATTAATATTTTCTAATGGGTAACCTTCATGCCTCTGGAACCCTTTGAAAAATCCGATAAAGTCAGAGAATGTGGAGGATTCCAACTCATTTAAGCTTGTTACTCAGCAAACACTGGAAGATTAACAACCTACTGTAACTCCTGGGTAACTCTTCAAATGAACTCCCGACATAGTACTGATCTCCATCCAACCATATCTCCCCCAGCTCTTGACAACACTCATCTGTCAGATCCTGACAGCTGACAGACCCCTAGATCTGCAATTCCCCATCCTTGACCGAACCTGACCCCACCAGAGTTGACTCAAGACCACCCTCAGTTCAGTGAAGCTACAACCCAACCTTACCCAATACTGACTTCACCATACCTGACCTCTTTCCCTAACCCAATTCCCTGACACAACATGACACCTGACCTCCCAAACTACCTCAGGCAGTCATCCACCTACCTAGCATCCTACCTATGTCACCCACCTGGCACCCAACCCTCCCAATCCAGCACCCTAACCCCCTCACTTACCTGACATGCTTAGCCTTTAACAGTAGCTGCTGGATGTCTAAACTACAGAATATGTTACAAAGTGCTGTAAAAGTGATTATAGATTTCATGAAGGTCTCCTTGACTGCTGATTTGTGGATTCCTAATTAGGTTGTAGTAGGAGGCCCAGGAGCAGGAAGTCACCTAAAAGGTAGGTGGATAATTTTTAATGCAACCAGGGTCAGAAACCCTATTTCCCTATTTAGATACTTGATTCTGGAGACATGGTCTTAATTAGTCAGTAGTAGGTCATGCTTTAATTGACTAAAAATGCATACTTTATTATAATATTGGAAATCATGGACTATCAATATTCAACTTCAATCATCGGATTTGCACACCGGAGTCATTTCCTATGCTAACATTGATTTTTAGAAGGGATAAATGTTGACCCAAAATGACTGCTTTAATCACCTAAACAGCTTTAACAAAGTTCATGAACCCATCAGTCAACAAGGATCAGTCTAAGCCAAAATTGACATTGTTGTAAAAGGTACTGAGACTCAGATCTATGCCTTCCGGTTGATTCAAACCTTTCTTGAATGTTGCACACTCGGATGAAAGAGATCTCCAGATTATATAACATAGAAAAAAGACAACAGAATTAGACTCCTGGAAACAGACTGAACTGTATTTTTAAGCAGCAGAGTGGAAAGAAAGAAAAACAGATTTGTAACAATAAACCGGATGACATTCTCTCCTTCTGTCTATCTTTGAACCTCAAAATTCAGCTTCCAGCGAAAAAGCAACTCAGAACAACGATTGTTCACTCATTCTCAAGATCTTCAAAGTTTGTCACTGCCACACAATATAAGTTTACAATTAAACTGCAAGTCTCAGGTTTAAAATTGAACAACTCAGGGTCTTTGAGAGCTTGAATTCACAAATGCTTTTACCATCCTTTCTGTAAACATACCAATACCACCAGCCCCCTCCCTTTTTTATGATTTTCATATGATTTGTGCGTTTATTTGATGTCATGTTTTCATTATTTTCTTAGGATAGTAGGTAATAATCTTCTTTCTTTAACTCAGGAAAACCTTGTAATTTGGTGCTTCATTTTGATCCAATTATTTACATCTCAAAGTACAGAGCTTGAGCATTGAAGCAAAAAGACACATTTAGTCAAAGATTTTCATCTTGCACTTATCAGAACAATTCACAAGAATATCAGTCTCAGGAGGAAAACATTATTATATGTATGAGGGGAAAGCGCTGATTGCTTGGCAACTGAACTCTGATTGGCTGCAGTTTTGCCACAGAGAATGCCAGGCTTTAAATTTTAAACCAGACAGTTTGCCCCTGATTTGTTAATGCATTGCCCTGAATTATATATGTTTATGCATCTATTTTCAAATCAAGCTGTTATGACACATCCCTGGAGCAGATAGGATTTGGAGCCAGATCTCCTGGCTGAGAGGTAGGGACATAAGAATTCCTCTCTTCAGTGCTCTGAACCTATTTTCAAATCAACCTGTTCACCAAAGATATTACACACCTCTAAAAGAGGTGGGACTTGAACCCAGGTCTCCTGGCTCAAAGATAGGAATACTACCAGTACATCACAACAGCCCCCTGCATTGCCCTGAAAAATGAACCAGAAAATAGCTGTGACCTATTTCATTGAGTTGAAACAGAAGTCCCCAATTTATTTGACTGATGATGTCAGATTAAAAGAAAACACTCACCAGGTTTCCATACTTAACATGAAAATAACTTTATTATGAATTAATTTTCTTTCACCTCTGGTAATTAAGACATTATGAACTTCTAACTTCTAATTCTACAACTTAAAATCTATCCCTTCTTAAACTTGCCCCTTCACTAACAGACAGACACACAAAGACAGATAAGGTATGGATGTGGTAAAAGAAATAAAGATAGGGAAACACCTTCGTAATCATGAGTACTCAATGAGTTTTTTTTTCTCTTCCTTTCACCATTAAGCACGCATTGTGATCAAAAGGCTTAGGGCCTATTTATGAGTTTGCCAATATGGACAATTGTATGGTGTGCAGAACTGCAGGAATCACTATGTATACTGATTGAGGGTGGGTTTTGGTAGACATTAATAAAGAACCCCTTGGCTGATTTCTCACGAGGACATCGAGGAAGTCACTCATTTCACCATGTTTGATCAAAATGTGCAGGTTGCATGCTAAGAATTAAACAAAAATAGCTGTCATGACATACCAAGATGAGGTTAAAAAGAGGAGAACTAATCATTCTTCCTCACTTTGTTATAGAGCATTTGAAATATAAAATAATTCAACAGATACACTTTAAGTAGACTCTTAAAAGTAAACTTTTTTAAAAATATGTATGCATTATTAAATACCTTTAAATACTATTAATTATCCATTAATTTGTTAAGAAACTGACTGGTGTATGCAAATGAGATTAATCAATTGTTTAGGATTTCACATTTATTTTCACTGATTTGAAGTTGGACTATTCGCAGGTGTTCGATTAGACACTCTCATTAAAATGTTTTTTTTTAATGAGAAACACATTTTCAGCCATATGAGTAAAACTGTGCAGACTATCCCTCTTAAATATATCAAAGAATAATTCTGAATCCAAATTTTAGTTGAACAATCTAAAATGCCCAATTGCACTGGTTCAAGGTAGATTTTATTCTTGGTGGTGTAGAAATATGAGACAAAATATTTGAGACAAAACCTGAGCAAAAGTTTGCTTCTGAAAATTAGCACAACTTTAAGCACAGTTCTGTCTTGATTGCCAAATTCACCCAGAGCAGAAATTCTTATTGCAGGTCTTAACGATATGCCTCTTTATGTGTCAGTTATGCTTACTGAGACTGCCAACACAGTTAATTAGTGGCAAATCGTTGCGGTTTCTAGCTGTGGATTCATTCCTACCAGGATCAAGTTTAGGACAGCCCTAATTAATATGACTCAGAGCACATACACAATCTTTAGCGAAAGGCACTCCCATTGCTGAATGCAAAGAAAGGGCCCAGAGGTGAACATACAGTGATCTAACCCATTAAGCCACCCAGTCCCTTGTGTTTATTAGCTCTTACTAAGATTTCTGAACCTTTTCCTCACAAACAAAGATTACCTTTAGATAAGCCATCTGTGTGGTACACCCAGGTCACTAGTACATCCAGTGAAATAAAGCTGTAATTTATAATTCTTAAATCTTTAGGTGTGGATCTTTTGTTCAGGAAGTGCATTCATTTCATTTGCCAAGTTTAAAAAAAGTTATGTGACTGCTAAAAAAATACAGGAGCATTTATCAGCTATCTCAGTCATCTTTTGAGATGAGTTATACCGTGTACTTATCTAACACATGCAACATGGGAGAGAATGCACCCACTCCTGGATTTTTTAATAGCAATATTCAGGAATCACTGGCTATACATTTTATTGACTCAATCAACTAATGTTTCATTCAACAGTAAATTCAAGAAAGCAATGTGCCCAGAGGTGAAATTTTACCAAATTGTAGTATTGTCGCCGGGTCAAAGGCTGTATCCAAGGGAATACCCTCTCTGCCTTTGGGAGTAATAAAAGCATAATATACTGAGGATTGTGTTATGAAAAATATGTTTTACATGTGTTACCTATTAGTCAGGAAGCTTTAAACAATGTTCTTGTTTTTTTTTCTTAGCCAGTTGTCCAACAGTTTGCATGCTTATTCGATTATATTTGCACAGTAAATTCATTTAAGTTAACATTACAAATCTGGTATGACTCTTCTTCAGATGAGTTTTCCTCTTCGGATATACTGAACTCGAAACATTGTTTCTCTTTTCACAGATACTGACAGGCCTCCTGAGTTTCTACTGCATTTTCTGTGTTTGTTTCAGATTTCCAGCATCCGTGGTATTTTGCGTTTATTCAGAAAGCAATTGTAGTTGCTCGTATTCCACAGTGAGATCTGTATTGAGGATTTTATTCAGGTTGTGGGTTACATCCCCTGCTGTGTGGGCATTGCTTCATGGGTGCAAGTATCATTGGCATGGGAATACTCAGCTCGGATGCTACTTTGTTATGCAAATTGGAACTTTTGATCACCAGAAGTCCAACTTCAGGTATACTTTGATCTCCTGCCTTGCTTATATAAAAGATATATTTCTATAGATCACAGAATCCCTACAGAGTGGAAACAGGCCCTCAGCCCAACAAGTCCACACTGACCCTCAGAGAATCCCACCTAATCTGCCTGAACACTAGGGGCAATTTAGCATGGCTAATCCAGCTAGCCTGCACATCTTTGGACTGTGGGAGGAAATCAATGCAGACACAGGAAGAATGTGCAAAATCCACACAGACAGTTGCCCGAGGGTGGAATCAAACATGGGTCCCTGGTGCTGTGACGCAGCAGTGCTAACCACTGAGCCACCATGCCATCTTAGCCATTGGGCTCCTTTCTAAAGGTCTCAGCATTGTTGGCAAAGATCACCTTTCTTTTTCCCATGTATATACTCTGCAGTACAAATTCTCAAGCTCCAGTGATGGAACTGAATCTGCATTCTCTACATTACAAATCCAGTAATATAAGCACTTTGCTGCTTTAATGAGGAGAGTGGGAGCAGGAGTAGAGCCTTTTGCTACATTTTCCGCTTTATGACTAATTGTAATGAATTTTCCTTGCATGTATTTTCTGCAATGTCACCAATCATCTCCTAAATTGATGTAAAGATAGTTTTGCATTTATATTGTGCCTCTCAAAAATCTCAAGATGTCCTCAAGCTATTCCATTCACTTCAGTGTTTGTTTCAAGTCCATTCTAATATAAGAAATGGAGCAGACCAATTTAATGCAGTGAGCTCCAACAAACATCATTGTGCCATCAATGAGATCAACTGCTTTAGTGTTAGTGGAGCCATAAATGTTGATCAGGATACAAGCGAGAGCTCCACTGCTCTTCTTCAAAACAGTGTCATGGGATTTTTTTTATAACTGCTTGAGGTGGCAGGCTGCCTCTCGGTTTAACATCTCATCCAAAAAACAGCACTCTCTGATCGTGCAACACTCCCTTGATACAGCATTGGAGTGTCAGTCCAAATTTTAACTATCTTCAGCTGGTAGCTTTGCAGATAGGGCACATTGTAATATTCTACAGATTTCCTTCCCATCCAGAGGATTGGATCGGGTGGACAGTGAGAGCCTTTTTCCTCGGATGGTGACGGCTAGCACGAGGGGGCATAGTTAAATTGAGGGGTGATAGATATAGGACAGATGTCAGAGGTAGATTCTCTACTCAGAGAGTAGTAAGGGCATGGAATGCCTTGCCTGCAGCAGTTGTAGACTCGCCAACTTTAAGGACATTTATGTTGTCGTTGGATAAACATATGGATGATAATGGAATAGTGCAGGTTAGATGGGCTTCAGATTGGTTTCACAGGTCGGCGCAACATCGAGGGCCGAAGGGCCTGTACTGCGCTGTAATGTTCTATGTTCTATGTTCACCCCTTGCCTAGCTGCCTCAGGGCTGTTTCCCACCTGACTGCAATTTCCAGGCCATTGAAGGATGGCAGGGATGGGGCCAAAGGGAGAAGCTGAGGACTTGCGCATGAATAGGGGAAACACAAGAAAATGCCTTCCTCACAGGCCTCATTCAAAAGCCTCATCTCAAAAAGAGGGGAAGTCCCTGTCCCTAAGTTGCTCTCCCACCATCACACTCTGGTCTATCCTATCAAGTCCACCTCTACTCACCTCATTCCTTCTTCCTCCACACCCCTGTGACCTCCCACTCTGGCCCTTCCCAAAGGCCCCCAGAACTCACCTCCAACATGGATCTGGCTTTTCTTTCTGAAGAAGGGTCCTGACTCAAAACATCAACTTTCCTGCTCCTCTGATGCTGCCTGGCCTGCTGAGTATCTCCAGATCCACACTGTGTTATCTTTGATGGGACTGATGGGTTCCCAGCAGTGACCTCTGACACAATGGATTTGTTTGGTCAATCAGCTTGTCCGAAATGGTCTCTGAGATAAGAGCTCCTCCTCAGATGCAGGGACAAAGATCCATCTCCACCCAATGAATGCTTGGCTGACTTTTTCACTTGGTACAAGAAACCCTGCCACTTGAAAAATACTACATCTTGTGCTCAGACCTCTGGAATGAAGATTTAACCCATGATCTTCTGTTTCTGAGACAAGAATGCTATCAAGTAATTCAATATGTTTGACATCTGGAAAATTAAAAAATCCTGCAGAAGCATTATGGAAACATAGAAACTATCAGCGAGAATAGTTCATTTGAATATAATCATGACTGATTCTCTATTTCAATGCTATATTCCTGCTTTCTCTCCATAGCTTTTGATGCCTTTAATATCTAAATGTTTATCATTGTCTTCCTTGATTATATGCAGTGACTAGTCTTCTCTGTTAGAGAATTCCATATGTTCACTGTCCTTTGAGCTAAAAAAAAGTTTCCTTATCTCAGGTCTAAATGGTCTACCCCATATCCTGAAACTCTGTCAAGTGGTTCTAGATTCCTCCAAATCATCCACCCTGCATCTCATGTGTCCAGCCCTGTTATAAATTCTGAAATACTAAACATATGATATATCTAGTTAACACTGCTCAACTTCAACTCTTGAAAAGCTTTTATTCTCTAATCAGTACATGTTGTAAATCTCTGTGGTACAGTGAGCAATGTTGGACTGGGTGAAGAGAGGAAATGTAAAGTCGGTACTATAGTGTTTACATTATTGATTGCCACAGAAAGAAGGAATTTGCAATGGGTGCAGTCAATGAATTGCAGCATCCCAACTTGAATGATGTCAAAGGCCAAAGCATCAAGTGTTTAGGCAAGAGGCTGCTACACCAAGGGTGTTTAGAGGTGTTTCTATGGAAATACCGCCAACGTGTCAAAAAGTTCCCTTATAGGTTAAAGAATTGGAACTGCCATATCAACAGCTGCTTGTCCTGGTTTTGTGCATCAGTACTTGTGTTTGATAAATGGATCCATTTAACAAGCTACAGATTAAATCCAGGCTGAGCAATGTCTGTTTAAATTAAAGCGTGTCCCAACATGGGCTGCTTGGACCATCTGTCCAGGCTGAAGTTGTATGTTATTGTTTTGTGAAGAAACATTTCGTGCTTGACATCAAAGCAGGGTGACCTCTGAACTTGCAAATGCTGTGGTAACTGTGAAAAAGAGGTCATTACAGCTGTATGTGGGAACCCAGGCAATAAAACCTCTGTACTGAAACATATGGTCTGTCCATACTGTACCATGAATGTCTGTAACTTATCTGTAACAAGTAAGGATAAAAGGTCATGCAATTTATCAAAGTGTTTTTTTTTAAATCAGAGATTCATCAGGAATACGGGAACAAACAGACAAAAAAACTAATATATTAATGATGTACTGATACCTTAAAAGCAAAAGGAACAGTCATGTATTTTCTTTGCTGTACATTTAGAATTCATGTTTAAACCAAATGTGAAAATCAGACCAGTAACCATCATAAAAGAAAGGAACTAATGACTGCAACAGTTACAAATTGATTACTGGCTGCAATCACTCTTGTTTTACTTTATTTCTTTATGCCAATATAGCATTCATGAAACTTCCATTAATTACTTTGAATTAGAGTTATGGATGAACTTTATATTTTTGGACATTACATTTAGATTGAGATCTTCAAGCAAACTAATGGGATAGTTATTTTTGGACTATTGAAGATACCCAGTCCTTCCTATTTTGTGATTGGTGCCATGGGACCTTTATTATTCATCGGAATAAGTTGACAGAGCTTCTGTTTAATATTTCTACCAAGGATGTTGCCCCCACATTATAGGGCCACTTCCTACTTCCACTGGAATCAGGCATCCAAGCTCCACATGATCTGAAATCTAGTTCACAGCAAGGGCACTGTCTACGCTTCCTATCTTGGATCTTCATCAGCTCAGCACAGTGTAAGAGTTTAATTCAGGAGGGAATTGTGGATGTTTCCCATTGTGGAGCTTCGTTCCTATAGTTGAATGTAAGTGGCTTCAAAGCACAGACATTGTCAATTTTTCTTTGAAAGCTTCTGTATAATTTCCTCAGCTCTACTTTTTTATTAGTTTATTTCTGTGGAGAGCCATGATTTCAAATTTTTATTTGGTCCTGATACTCGGAACTATTATTCCAGCTGCTTGAGGCTTGTCTTTCTTAAGTAGCTTGAGCTTTGAGTTCATTGGTTTAATTGTGAAATTTATACTTTTGCAAGTTTCCTGGATGTTATGTAAAGCATGTAAGTGTCTTTTCATTCTTCTATTGTAATTTGTTAACATGTTATTTTGGTTTAAATTTCTTGTTTCTAACGTGGTTGAAACCTCATTGATATTGTTTGGATGGAAATATACATTTGTACTAATGTCCTTGCTGGCTTGCTGCAATAATGTGACCTGTGCCATGAGGCAAACTCACGGCAGGAAGCCAATTTACAAACAGTTATTTATTTTTGATTTGGTTTAATATTGTCACGTGTACCTAGGTACAGTGAAAGGTTTTGTTTTGCATGCAGTATAGGCAGATCATACCATACAAAGTTTCATAGGCGTAATAGAACTGAACAAGGAATATGACTTTACACCTTGCAGAGAAGGTGCACAAAAAGCGACATCAATATTAAATTTAAGCCTTGAGAGGTCTATTCAAAAGTGTAATAACAGCAGGGAAGAAGTTGGTCTTGAATCTGTTGGTTCATATATTTAGGTTTTTGTATCTTTTATCCAATGGAAGAGGTTGGAAGAGATTATAACCAGGGTGGGAGGGGTCTTTGATTATGTTGGCTGCCTTCCTGAGGCAGTAAGAAGTATAAATGGAGTCAATGGTTGGAAGGTTGGCTTATGTGATGAACTGTGCTGTGTTCACAGTTCTCTGTAGTTTATTGTAGTCTTGAGCAGAGCAGTTGCCAAAGCAAGCTGTGATGCATCCAGATGGAATGCTTTCTTTAGTGCATCTCTAAAAATTGGTAACAGTCTTTACAGTCATGCTGAATTTCCTATTTCCTGAGGAAATAGAGACATTGCTGTTTCTTGACCATCACATCAACTTGGGTGGACCAGGACAGATTGTTGGTGATCGTCACTCCTAGGAACTAGATGCTATCAACTATCTCCACTTCAGCATGCCCTCCACCTTGCTTCCTGATGCCAATTCCTGTAAAGCCAGAGTGCAGGCAAAATTGCACCCATTGGACATGTAACATTGTGCACAGGTATTGAGTTTTGGAGAGCTGCATGGAAGCACGGTTACTTAAAGAGGAACACAGAAATGTTTAGAGCTGCTAAAAGCTGCTAAAAAACCACTGAAAGGTAAAAGTATGCAAAGAAACAGGCTACAGCCAAATCATTAGGTGAGTCATAAAATTACTGTAACTTTTTCTGTCTTGCCTCTGTTGAATTAAAAAAGTGCTATGAAGCAGGACTGCCAGTTTTCTTCCCACTTACAATGACAAAGCAATAAGATTGCAACAGATATAATTAACAAACAAGGGCAACTATATTTTTATCACTTAGAAGAAGGACAGATGTTTTTTATTATTCATGCAAAGAATGTTCACAAGATGCTTGACCATCTCTAATTACCCAGAGGACAATTAAGAGTCAATTACTTTGTTATGTCTGTAGACACATTAGGCCAGACCAGATAAGGATGGCAGATTTACTTTGCTAAAGGATATTTGTGAACCAGGTGCATTTTTATGACAGTCAACAATAGCTTGCGTCTTATTTCAAATTTTTGTTAAATTGAGATTTTACCTTCTGCCAGGGTGGGTTTCAAAGCCATGTCCCCTGATCCTGGGGTTTTGGAATACTAGTCCAATGACACTTGAATCAAAATTGAATGTAAAGTACAATTAGATCTCAATATTAGATATCAAAGTGAAAAAAGGTATATTGATAGATCGTGAAATTATCACAGATCTCTGAACTGTGTCAATTCACATATCTGAAAGATGATCTTATCAAAGATAAAATGATCTTAGGTATTAGAGATCCTACTATGACAGCACAATTTTTAAGATAAATGAATCTGACTCTTGTAGTCATGACACTTGCAGTTCTAAATTTGTAAATCAGCAGTTTCAGCACATACATGGGAGTGCAGATAAGCTTGTCCACAATGTGGAGAAATACTTTTGCACTCTGTTGGTAATCAATTGAGACCATTCAAATGCAACAATGTGGAGAGAAGCAAGTAACCTCAGAAGGGCCAGTAGAAAGATCAAGGTTGAAGGACAAGTTGCAAATATTGGAGAGGTCATCACGTAAGATAAAAGAAAGGATGCCCAGTGTGGTCAATGACTGTGGAATGTATTTTGTATGCAAGTGGTTAGCTAGGAAGAAAACAAACAAGTATGTACAGGTGTTCCTTACAGATATGTCAGAGGATTATTCTGACGTATCAAGTGTACTGGTAAGATGTCAGGCCAAAGTTTCAGTGATTGAATCCGGATCTTCAAGCAGGTGGGCAATGTCAAGTCTAAAGAAGATAAAGGGGTTTCTAACTATTTTGATGAAGACGGCAGAGTGAAAATATCAAGCATCTTTGAAGTACCAGATAGACTCTGTTGCTTCCTACAACATTATGATCTTCACAGATCTGCTTAAGGTTGTACCAGATAGTGATCACAAAATCAAAACATCAATGGTAAAAAGAAGTTTCTGTGACAAAACCATGTTTACTTCAAGAGGAAAAATTGACCTGACTGCCCAATGCTATGGTAAGAATGAAGCCTTGGCATTCCAGATATTAGACATAAAAGCTAATGTGGCACAGTGGCTCAGTGGTTAGCACTACTACCTCATAGTGCCAGGGACCCAGGTTCGATTCCAGCTTCAGGTGGCTGTCTGTGTTTGCACATTCTCCCTGTAACTGCTTGGGTTTTCTCCCACAGTCCAAAGATGTGTAGGTTAGATGGATTGCCCATGGTAAATTGCCTGTAGTGTCCAGGGGTGTGTAAGTTTGGTGGATTAGACTTGGGAAATTTTGGGTTGTAGGGGATTGGGTCTGGGTGGGGTGCTGTTTGGAGGGGTGGTGTGAACTTGTTGGGCCAAATGGCCTGTTTCCACACTGTAGGGATTCTATGATTCACTCAAATTAGCACAAGTAAATTAAAAGCTCACAGTAGTAACCCTAAATATCTCAAAGGAGATGTATAGTATATTGTAGACCACAAACAAAGATATGAGACAGAAACTAAAGGAAAGAGCTATCAAAGAAAACAATGTAAATTAACAGTCAGTGAAAACATTTCACAGAAAATCAAAACCAGAAAGTGGACATTTCAACCAGCAAACACTTGAGGAAGAGCTGACAACCAATGTATGTGCTGTGCAGGTAAAGAGGGTCTAACTGAAATAATGGACAGTTTTGCCAATGCATGTGTACAGTGGGTAGTTTTGTAACTCACAATGTATATGATAGTGCATGCAAATTTCTTTCTTTTTAATGAGAAAGGGGATGTTTGGAAAGAAACAAAATACTACATTCATGTCCTTCCTGGCTTGCCATTGTCAAATGAGCTGGGCGATAAGGTATGCTCATCGCAAACAGTCATCTTACAAACAGCTCCAAAAGGTAGAATACAGGCAACTTCAAATCAGAATTGTTCTGTTTCTATTTCCTCATTATTATTGTTCTTCTCATCTTATGCTCCGTATTTTCATTTGATTGAAGAGTTAGGTATCTCCACTTCAACACTGGGGATAAATGATCACATTTGCCAGCGGAGAAAATCAAACATTAGACATTAAAGACATGTCTGTAATCACCGTAATGAAAGGAAGGGAATGTAGATTTTACTTTCAAAATTCTATGACTTATATGAATCCATTGTGTCCAGGACTTTAAACCAAAAGGAAACCTGTACTAGATTTGAATGGGATTAAAAGCCAAATAGATCCATTAACCTTTAGATATTTTATAGTTTTCAACAAGATGAGTCATGACAGTATTTTTGATGCATGTTATTTGGTATTGGAGAAGTAAGTCAGGAATATAAACCTCCTGCCCATTTGCTTTCTTATTAAAAAAATGTGCAACAGTATTGTCTTAGAGAAAGGAAAGGAGCAGCAACTAAACAGAAGGTGCTCATAATTATTATGAAAGTCTACAAATGTGACAACATTAATAACAGTAGTGATTGATGTTGTCTTTTACATAATAGGTCATTTATTTTTGGAAACAACCAGATCAGAGCAGAGGCTGTTGCCAAGAAGGGTGGCTTGAACTCTATCAATGAAAAGAAAAATAACCTAAAATATTTTCATTGCATCTAAAGGATTCCAAAGACGACATTTTCGGAATATGATTGCAGAGACTGTAGCTGTAATGCTGTGAACGAAAAATATGTCTTGTGAAAGTTGTAATCAAATGAAAGTGTCATCATTCAGACATCATATGTCAGATAGTCAATATTCCATAGGGAACCATGCCACTGGATGAATTTCATGCTACTTTTGAGGTTAAATGCCTAATTAGCCAGGAGGTGAGCTTAGCATCAGAGAGGTGCCAGGCACATCCATGAAGCGGGCATTACTTGTCTGGCAGCAGTGGCCAAGGTAATCAGCAGCCTTGTAGGGGGCTATTGCTGCCTTGTTGATCAGAACAAGCAGTTTTTAAGAAGGCCAGGAAACGAAAAGCAGCCATGGACAACAAGACATGGGGAGGATCCCCTGTCAGTACAAGTTGGTCTTTCAATATTCCAACTCAAAGCAGAGAAAATTACCTGTTCCCCATGGTGCACTCAACAGCTGTGAACTAACATATATATGCATGATTGTTTTGGGCTCACCAAGAAAATTATGATAAATTCCAAACTCAAACAGACAGGCCCCTTATAACATTCCCTAATGCATCTATGGGGCCAGCAATTGGTGATGTTCGCATCCATTCCCTCCCAGCAAAAATTTGTCCCAGAGGCATGACAATGCAAAGATGTCAATTTTCAAAGCCCACCCACATCAGGTCCACACAAACCATGGCCCTTTGTAAATTCCAGCACATGTCTCATACTTGTTCTAAAGAATCCCAAACAACATTTAAAAATGTAGAAAAAGAGAAAGAAAATCAGAGATTTCTGGCTTTTCTTTTCTTACTTTTAGATAAACTGGCCTCTTCCCCAAGGGGAGGAACCAACTCACTGCCCATCTAGAGAAACATTTGACAGCAATTAGCCTGTAATTGACCTCAGGATGTGTCTATTACACTACATTTCCATGGGGAGTGCTTGCATATAACAAAATAGGAAATAGGAGCAGGAGTAGGCCACTTGGCCCCTCGAGCCTGGTCTGCCACTGAACTAGATCATAACTGATCATCCACTTCAATGTTGTTTTCCTGCAATAACTCCACATCCCTTGATGTCTTTAAAATCTAGTAACCTTTCATTCTTTGTCATGAGTATACTGAAAGATGGAGCCCTTCAGACCTCTAATGTAGAGAATTCCAAAGATTTACCACCCTACAAGAAAAACCTTTATGACTGAAAGGATATAGCCGGGAAATAATAAATTATGTTGGGCTAGAAACCAGTAAAGGTTGATTGAACTGAATTCTTTGATTGGATGTCAAGTGGATATTGCCTGAATTTAATTTATCCAAACAGAATTTTCCAAGTTATCCCATCTGAAATATCACAGCTGTGAAATTCCAAGTTGACCTTTCCAATTTTTTTTTAATGCATTTTCGAAACCGCGGACACAGTTTGCTCAGACATCATAATACCATAAAGACTGTGACTTTTAGAAACACTTAAAAACCCTAATTTTTCCTGTATTTATAATTGTGGACTGAAATGAGATAAGAATTGTTTTTAAAAACAAGGATGGCTGTATGTTTTAAAAGCAAACAATGTAACACTCATTGTCAGTACTGCTTACACAGCTACTTCGAGCAGTGGTTAGATCGTGGTTGCGGATGAACTGGAACTTAGGGTTGTGTACAGATGAAGCTTTGGTTCGTACAAGTAGCAAATTGGTTTGTGGACTAGTGAACTTTCATCAATAATACAGGCATTCTGTTTGCCAACAATGTTGAGATTGATTGTTAAGAAGCTGAACAGCTTGGGTCCGTGAACAAGAAACGCAGAATCTTTCAGGTCACCAATAATTAATAAGCTCTTTGTTTTTTCAAAAAAATCATTTGTTAAGACATGGGCATCACTGGCTGGTCAGCATTTATTGCTCTTCTTTAGTCGCCCTTGAGAAGGTAGTGGTGAGTTGCCTTCTTGAACTATTATAGTCCACATGCTGTGGGTTGACCCACAATGCCATTAGGGAGAGAATTCCAGGATTTTGATCCAGTGAACAATGAAGGAACAATGATATATTTCCAAGTCAGGGTGGTGAGTGTCTTGGAGGGGAACTTGAAGGTGGTCTTGATCCCAGGTAGTACACTCTGCTGCTACTGAGTGCTGGTGGTGGAGGGAGTGCATGTTTGTGGATGTGGTGCCAATCAAGCGGCCTGCTTTGTCCTGGATATTGTCAAGTTTCTTGAGTGTTATGGGAGCTTTACCCATCCAGGAAAGTGGGAAGTATTCCATCACACTCCTGACTGGAGCCTTGAAAATGGTGGACAGGCTTTGGAGAGCCAGGAAGTGTTCTCTGTTTTCTGCAATAAAAGCTATGCTAAACCTGAAGAAAAACTTTTTTCTTTCCTTTAGTAATTGCTGTAGGCTGTAACTTTTAAATGATAAGTCAGAGATATTTTATAAGTGACCCAGCCACCATATGTCTCCTGCAAACCGATGGAAGCATTTGGGGAAGGATGACCAGACAAGAATTATAAATATCATTTCAGCAACCCTTGTGAATAGGAACCCATGAGCTACCTTCCTTATGAATGTCTTTCTCTACATCCATAACACCCATTTCTTTCCCTATCTTTGCCTGTGTGTGCATATAAGAAGGACTTTATAAGGGAATTACACTTCCAATTGATAGAGTCACATGGAGCTGGTTCATAATTGTTTACCTCTATCTAATTACTTGTAGTAAATAGTAAATTTTGTTAACACAGATACCTGGCTCATGCTCTTTATCTAGCTGGGACTTAAAGATGGGTAAATTGAGAACTTTTAAAATCTTTAACTTTTGTGATAACTCCAAGAATAGTGAGGCTTGATTTTCATAGCTATCCTAGTGAGTGCGACAATATATAGAATGTTAGATGAGGGCACTATGGAAGAAATTACAATGAACACAATGTAGAGATGATCAAAAATAAAACCAGAAAGTGCTGGAAATACTCAGCAGGCCAGGGAGCTTCTGGAGAGAAAAGCAGAGTTAACATTTCAAATTGATGATCCCTCTTCAGATTAGAGAGAGAAAGATCAGTGATTATTGTCAATAAGTGGCAACATTTGAATTTCAAAGATCTGATGGATTAGGACGGGAAGAAGGATCTGAAGGGGTATTGCTCCCCCAGGCTGATCCTATGATCCCTCAAAGCTGAAAAGAAGATAAAATGTTTTTTTCTTGAAGTGCTGAATGAGGTGAAGGATGAAATGAAACTGTGGATGAGGGCAGCTTTGAGATGGTGTGACTCATTGTTGGTTAAGTGAGAGGTCAAGAGTACACATGTGGTAGTACATGGGATGAAAGCATATGTGGTGAGACAAAGGACAGAGGAATTTCGAATTACTTGGAATTACTTAGAGAAGCATCTGAAACATGAAGACTGGAGTTTCAGCTTGAATCTGCATTGAATAACTTGGAGCTAGAGGCAGTTGCTAAGGAAGTAGATGTGGCTCAGAAGTAGGTTTTTGTAGACATCTGAAAGACAGGGAACAGAAAGCAATAAAGGTTATACAAGGCAAAAGAGGCAAATACAAATCCTGCCAGAATGAAGGGCAGAACACCTTCAAGGTGGACATTCCCAAAGAACTAGCATTGATTTGAAAAACCAACGCAAAAGCAAAATACTGCAGATGTTGGACATCTGAAATAAAAACAGAAAGTACTAAAAATACTTATTACATCTGAGCAGCATCTGTAGAAAGAAATAAAGTGAACAGGCAGAATCCTGCTCCCAGAGATGATGTTCTTGGAGGCGTAGTACTTGTAACAAGGTCAGCCAGGTGGACCCATAAAATAGGAGTTCCCTGATTGGGGCTGTTAATCTGGTCCAATTAGGGAGCCCTGGCTGACAGATCTAAACAGAAGTGTCAGACATCTTGTTCACTCTGAGAGCTGACTCTGAGGGAGCTGGATCAGTGTCAAGGACATGTGAATAAAGGATGGCATGCTGACGGGATATTGGCCTCTGCAGAGTTATTTCAGTGGCGATGAGAAAAAGGCACACTCTTTAAGGAGTTCGTCCGCAACAGTCGTCTTTGTGTTGGGGTAAGCATTTCTTGCATCATGCCATTATTTAGAAAGATTGACTCATTCAAACCTGCAGTCAAAGTATGTGGAAAGAACTGCATTATTTTTTCTGGACAAATGACACTGAGACATGGAAAACAATGGGAAATTATCCTGGCAGCTTACAGACCCACAGTTTTTGTTTGTTTATTAGGAGCCTCACTTTCCCTGAGGCACCAAATACTAAAACCTTTCAAGAGATGACAGATTTAGTTAAGGAGTATTACGACCCCAAGCCTCCTCTAATTCTGAGATACTGTCAGTTTTACTCAGCAATTTGAGAACCAGGGAAATCCGTATTGGGATTTTTGACTTGGGTAAGACGACTGACAGGTGCACGTAATATTGGTTTAACCCATAATGAGATGCTGAGAGACCATTTGGTATGTGGGATTTATGATGTAACCATGCAAAAGTAACTACTAGCTGAAGCCCAATTGGACTTCAAATGGGCACCATAAGTGGCTCCGACATTGGAAAATGTAGCATGTGGAGCTTATGAGTTACAGAGTATTCTGATGGAAGTGACACCCTTGCCAGGCCGACTGAGCTTGGGGAACACCACTTGAGTGAACGCAATTGCATAGCCTCACTCAGGACATATCATGAACAGAGGGACTCCTGGTCAGCCCGCAGCAAAACCCCAAAACAAAGCTTCAGTCAAATGGTTAAAATTTTCTTCAAGATCCAGGGCAGCAAGCCGTTATAGTTGGTGCTGTACATGGACTTGAGACAGCAAGAGAGTCCCATTAGACCTAAATTGAGTAAGAGAACATGTAGGCCGGTATCCAGGAGAGTGCACACCTTGGAAAGTCCACTTACATCTGGTTTGGAACA
>JAHRHZ010000055.1:8279015-8336072 GCA_024137785.1 Ginglymostoma cirratum | reverse complement strand
TAGGAGCAGGAAAGCTTGATGTTTTGGGCCTAGACCCTTCTGAAGGGTCTAGGCCCGAAACGTCAAGCTTTCCTGCTCCTATGATGCTGCTTGGCCCGCTGTGTTCATCCAGCTCCACACCTTGTTATCTCCAATCAAAATAAACACCTGGTTAAATGGTCATCCAGTTCTAATGAGTTTTTTTTATTCTTTATTCATTCACAGGATGAGGGTGTCACTGGTTAGGCAGCATTTATTGCCCATTCCTAATTGCTCAGAGAGCAGTTAAGAGTCAACCACATTGCTGTGAGTTTGGAGTCACATGTAGGCTAGACAATGTAAGGATAGCACTTTTCTTCCCTAAAGGATGTTAATGAACCAGCAGGTTTTTCCTGACAATTGGCAATGGATTCATGATCATCATTAATTCCAGATATTTCTTGAATTTACATTCCACCATCTGCCATGGCAGGATTTGAACCGGGTCTCCAGAATGTTGTCTGGATTAACAGTCCGGTAATAATACCCCCAGGCCATCACCTTCCTCTTAGGGGGAGATTGATACAGGCGTGGCTGTTTCAGTGATCGCAGAACCAAATTTTAACAAAATTTGGTTTGATCTCCAACTCTTAAGTTTGCGCAAGATCTCAACTAGACTGAGAACCAATATCGGGGACACTTTACAGATTAGGGGTGGCACAGTGGCTCAGCGGTTAGCACTGCTGCCTCACAGCACCAGGGACCCAGGTTTGTTTCTACCCTCGGGCGACTATCTGTGTGGAGTTTGCACATTCTCCCTGTTTCTGTGTGAGTTTCCTCTGGGTGCTCCAGTTTCCTCCCACAGCCTAAAGAAGGACAGGGTAGGTGAATTGGCCATGCTAAATTGTCCATAGTGCCCAAGGATGCTTGGGTTAGATATGGGAAATGCAGGGTTAGGGGAACAAGTTGAGGTGGGATGCTCTTTGGAGGGGCAGTTGGACTTTTTGGGCTGAATGGCAGTTTCCACACTGTAGGGATTCTATGAACTTCAGTTCTGTTCTTTTATGAGAAGCAGCTGGTTCAGCTACCACTGATTGTAGTAAAAGACTCAGACCCAAGCTTGATGGGGCAAAATTGGTAGAGAAAAATTCACCTAGACTGGGTCAACATTTTTTGCTTAGTAAATGGCTGCCTGAGTGAAGTCTTAATTAAATACCTGGAAGAATATCAGGAAGGTCTGGGGACTATCAAAGGAGCTGAGGTCACATGGCATGTTGACCAGGAAACAATTCAATGATTTTGCAAGGGCCCACTCAGTGCCATTTCCCTTACAGGCAAAAGTAGAAACAGAAATCAGGAAGCTGGAAAGTGAAGGAATTATCAAACCAGTCCGGTTTGCGGAATGGGCAGCATCAGTCGTAAAAATTGTGAATTCCAATGGATCGGTTCGCCTTGTGGGGACTTTAAACAAACGGTAAACCGTTTTTCGCAGTCTCTCGCAGAGAGGATTTATACACAAAGCTGGCAGCAGGGGCTGGCCTTCACGAAGCTAGACATGAGCTATCCGTATCTGCAATTCCAATTTGGTGAGGATTCCCAGAAGTATGCTACAATTAACACCCGTAGGGGTTTGTACCAACATATGAGACTGCCATTTGGGGTATCATCAGCTTGTGCAATTTTACAGGGAAAATGGAGGACATTTCACCATTTATTGAAATGACTTGCTAATAACAGGGAAGAGAAATAAGGAGCACTTAGACAACTTGAACACAGTCATTAGACTTTTTCCCAGGCAGGCAGGCATACACCTTAGAAGGGAAAAATGTGTGTTCCAGGCACCTCAAGTGGCCTACTTGGGCTACAGACTCAACAGGACTGGGTTAGACCTATTGGAAGACAAAGTGAGGGTGATCAAAGGTGCCCGGATCCGAATTCTGTACCAGAGCTCAGGTTTTTGCTTGGGCTGGGAATTATTATGGAAAGTTCATACATAACCTGGCCTCCATCCTGGCACCTTTCCATCACCTCTTAAAGAGTCAGCCTTGGAAATGGTCCGTTATTGAAGCCATAGTTTCAGGGAAGTGAAGAAACAGCTGTCATCTTCTAAGGTGTTGGCACACTATGATCCCAAGCAAAATCTGGTTTCGACATAAGATGCCTCCCCCTACAGCATTGGGGTAATATTAGCACCTTGGTGGCCCAATACAGAGGAATGCCCAATAGTGTATGCAGAACTCGGGATAATGCAGTGCATAAATACACCCATACAGAGAAGGAAGGTTTGACAATCATATTTGGAGTCAGCAAGTTCCACTAATACCTTTACAGGTGTAAATTTGTAATAATAACGGACCAAAAGCCCTTCCTATGTCTATTTAAAGAGGACAAGGCAGTGCCACCCATGGTTTCAGGCCAAATTTAGCAGCAAGTTCGAATACTAAGTATGTATAATTACGAGTTGGAACACCGTCCAGGAGGCCCAATAACTAATGCAGATGCATTGAGCTGGTTCCTGCTGGTTCCTGGTCTCCTGCATAACGAGAAGTTATGCCTGGTGCCCAGGATTGGATGCAGACATAGATGCATTGATGGAGCAGTGCCCAGAGTGCCAACAAAGACAAAAATTACTGCCACAGGCTCCTCCACATTTGTGGGAATGGCTAGGTAAACCCTGGACTCAGTTACATGTCAACTGTGCAGGTCTTTTCGTGGGGTCAATTTTTTACTCATTGTGGATGTCGACTCAAAGCGATTGAACATGTTCATTTATCAGACACAGGGACGATAATAGAAAAACAGCGCACATCTTTTGCAATACACAGACTCCTGGAAGCATTGGTCGCAGATGACGGGCTACTATTTACCAGCTGGGAATGTGAGTATTTCCCAAAGTCAAATGACATTCGACATATAAGGATAGCTCCGTACCATCCATCATCCAAAGGTCTGGCAGAAAGAGCTGGCCAAACTTTGAAACAAAAACAGAGATTGCCAGAAAAGCTCAGCAGGTCGGCCAGCATATGCCAAGAGAAATCAGAGTTAACATATCGGACCAATGGCCCTTCTTCAGAACAAATAACTTTGAAGTCAGGCTTTAAAAAAAGCCTACAGCTTCATTAGGTACCAACCTATCCTAGTTCCTATTTGATTATAGGACAACCTCCCATGCAAATACAGGGATAGCTCCAGCAGAGTTGCTAATGGAGAGAAGTCTCTGCACCAGGTTAAATCTGATCTTCCCGGGTCTGGAGTGGTGTGGTGGGTGTGTGTGTGTGAAACTGCATCAGGAATGACAATGCCAGACACAAAACTCCACTAAGCGAGAGAGACAGTTTACTTCAGGGGATGAAGTTTGATATAGAAACCATGGCAGTGGCCCTGCATGGGTAAGAGGCATGATCGACATGAGGTCCAGTGACATATAAAGTAGCTGCAATGGTCCTGAACAAGCGCGTGGACGGTATGTAAGCTGCAAACTCACAAGCAGCGCGGGAACAAAACGTGTCTGGCTCCTCAACGGCCTTTCTGGAACCCGTGGGTTCTCCCTTTCCGTCAAGTGTTAAAGATACTTTGGGACCTGAGATGGACACGGCAGATGTTACTGCTCGATACCTTTGCCACCTAAAGAAGGGAATGAGTTTCTTCCGAGATGCTCTGGGCACAACAGGCAAGCTACTGTGTGTTACACATCACCTGTATCAGAGATAGAGTTGGAGGAACCTGATCTAATGCTAAAACACCCCAGGAAGAGTTACAAAAAGAAAAAACTGGCATTAGGTCCTCGGATTCAGAAGGAGAGGGATGCAGTGACTGTAACGGGGTCATCCTGGTGGACCTCAAAGTATATGAGTTCTCTGACTGGGGCTATTAATCTGGTCCACTTAGGGAGCCCTGTCTGACATAAGAACAAGAGTGCTCAGACATCCTGACCACACTGAGAACAGGCTCTGAGGCAGCTGGATCAGCATCAAGGACTCTCCATGTGTAAACCAAGGCTGACTTGGTGATGGTATGTTGGCCTCTGTGCAGTTACTCCAGAGGCACTAGGGCACTTAATTAATAGAGTGATGATGTATCCAAGCTCTCTACCTTACAGCTTCCATTAGAATTAGGCTTTGATGAATTCCTAGACTTGAGCAAGCTCTTCTCAGCCAGCTTAGAACTTACATTTGAAAGAAAACTCCTTTAAATGAGCTACGACACTGTTTTAAAATGGCTGCTGAGGTCACCTAACCTACAAGAGAGACAAAGTTTCTAAGAACCTCTGAAATGAATTAATGGCGTACGTGTCTGGACAGTTGGCCTGCATTGCTTTACCCTTGCCATTTTTTGAATAATTTGAACAAAGCTGTGGATAATAAGTAATAGCCACTTCATCTGTAGAAACTGGCAGAAACAAAGAAAATCAGCTTAAACCAGAAATGCAAAATGGTCCTGAAGACTGCACTATCTATTTCAATGGTACTCTGGTAGCTTTAACAATGGAAATAAACATGAATTGGCCCACATGTGCGCCAATAGTCAATTTTCATATGAATAAACCATGCCCCCTACCGTTGTGAAAAGCCATGATTAGAAACTTATGATTGGTTACAGAAGCAAACAGCTTCAAGAAGGCTAACAGGATGGAACAACAGCAGCTGTATTCAAAAGGTTTTGTTCTTCAAGCTTCAACCCGATAAGTTAGAATAAATCATGGAGATAAAGAATTTAACAATGGAACTTGAAGTGTCACAGCAACTACTCTAGAAAAGGGAGGACTGTAGTTCGATAGAGACTTTTAAAGAAGATCATTGGTTGCAACCACAGTGAAAATTCAAGACCACCAAAGGAACTGGGGAACATAGAATTTTTCTTTCATACGGACCTCAAGTTTTTCCAACTTGGCCTGTAACACACTCTAATTTGTTCTACCTTGCATGCTGGTGTGAGTGAGTATATTGTGGAATTAGAAACAGGCTTTATCTTTTCTCTAAGTTTTATAACTAATTTGAATGAGTTATGGTCAAACTAACTTCTTAATTTTATTAACTCAAAAGGTCTGTCTGGCCTGTTTCCTCATGTAGTTTTACATATTGTTAAGTACATAACGAATTGAGAAATTACATCTTTTTAAAATTTCTGTCTAACTAACCTCGGGGGTGAAAAAAATAGGAATTCATTCACGTCTCTGGATTTCATCAAAACATCACCTACTTTTGACTGATATTGTTAGATTCATTTCAATGCGGCAAGCTGAAGTAGTCAAGGAATGGGACTGAAGCAAAATTGGTGGTAAAACTGAAACTTAAAAAGATGCGCCAATTAAGTTGGCTTTTAAATTTCTAACTTGTTTCTTTTTCTTTCTTAGAGGGGAAGCTTTGGATGATGGAATGGTAAAAGAATCATTAGGAAACCTTGTTCAGTGATTACAGCTGGCTGGCCTGTACTATCCAGTTTGATTAAGTGATTAGAAGGATCAGTGGGCAGGTCTGCATCTGTACAAACTTTGTGCTTGAAATGTTATTGTTTTTACCTCATGGATTTCTACTTCCAACTTTAAAATGATTAAAGATGGAAAACTGTTAAAGAAAAGTAGTTCCATCCAGCTTTGGATAAGAGCTCTTTTTCAAGGTCAATTTGTTATAAGCAAACTTTGCTGTAATGATGAATTAGATTTGTATCTTATTACTGTGTAGAAAATTTTCAGAGATGTTTCAATTCATTGCTCTGAGTCCTCCCTAGCTTTTGACTGGATTTCAATAAAACTGTCAGAATCTGAATTGAGTTGGAACCTGAATCCAATAGTTACATCGTAATTCATTAGTAACAGGGGTAGGCCATACAATCCCTCAGGCCTGCTCCACCATTCAGTTAGATCATGGCTGATCTTCACCTCAAGTCTATTTTCCTGCTTTTGTTCCATGTCCCTTGATACCTTTCCACCAAAACTCTCTATTTCAGTCCTAAAAGGTCCAATTGTCCTAACATCAAGAGCCTGTGTGAGAGTTCAAAATTTTGACTGGGCTTTGTGTGTGGGAGTGAAAAGCTTTTATTGAAATGTGGTCAAAAGCTAGTCCCTGATCAGAATCAAAAAACATCCTAGGAATATTTTCACATTATATTGAATAAGACAGAATTACATTTCATGGATTTCAGAATCTTTCAGCAAATAAACAAAAGAATACCACATATACTGAACTGTGTTCACATGGAAGCAAGTCAATTTCTTTCTGGCATGGATTCTTTAGCAGGATCTGAAGTGGAAACATCCAACTGGCACTCCTCATCCTTTATGCTGGCAGATTGTTCCCATGGATTCTCAGATCCCATCCTATTGGTTTAATGTGAATGGAAACAAGACTGATTCAAACATTCACAGCTTGATTCTCGGTCATAAAGATACTGCAACTTGAAACTTAAATGATCATTCAGTAGATCAAAATCCTTGAATCTAGAAAGAGAGTTGACATTGCAGAGCAATCCATAATAAAATTACATAATTTTTGGGTGTCTATACTTTGTCGATTTGAAAAGTGGGGAGACAGAATGGTAGGAGGTAAAGCATGGGATGTATGGAATGTGGGAAAGAGCTAGGATGGATTTTATGAAGATGAATTGGCGAATGGGTTGGCACAAGCAGAAGGGTTGGGCTGGGCTATGGGTTGTGGTTGATGTGAGAGTGTTGAAAGGAATATGAAAAGTATGACATGACAAGCATGGCCTGGGAAGGATAGAATGGCATAGGTTTGGTGACTTAAAGAGGGACTGTTGCGATTAAGGTACTCATTTCACCACAATTGGTTTGCAGATCCCTACACATTGTTACTAAGTAGATTTTGTATTGCAAGGAATGGAAATGGTTCCTTTTATATATTTTTTTCTGAGTAGCCAATTGGGGCACTGTTGGGTAATTAGTTCAACAACAAATTTTAAAAATTGGAGATTGAACTCATTGTCAATTTATTACCCCGAAAGTGGCTGCCATCTATTTTAAAGGCCCACAAACAACAGTAAAATGTAAAACTTGCGTAAATACACCTTATGCCATAAAGCATACAACACAATTTTGACAATGTTCGTCCGAAAAAGAAGGCTGAGCTATAAATGCAGCTCAAACACTAAGCTACACAAAAATGGTTCGGGACAGCTATTTCCAGATGCATTTGTTCCCAAGCTATTTGTGCACATACCACTGATTTGTATAGAGACGTTCTGAATAAATATAGCTTAAATGTTTACATGGTTTGACCTAAATTAATTTAAGTTCAATTCAGAGTAATTCCAACAACATGGATGTAGCAGTACATATTGATTCAATGTGAGTCAATCTATTGCGCATGTTTAGTTGCTCCGTCTGCTTTGATTTTTAATTCAGAATCAATTGAAAATAATTGTCTCTCAACAGATCTCTGGAATGGGCAATAAATGCTGGCCTAGCCAGTGATGCCCTCATCCCATGAACGAATAAACAGAAAGTGATGATATCAAATATGTCAATGCAGAGAAGGTGAATATTTACATGAGATGAATTAAGCAAGTTCAATGTGGTAGTAATCTAATTAGATTGCTACAAAATGTCTGAATTACAGAATATATATCACTAGAGTGGCATTTTTGACTGTTAGATTCATAAATTAAATCAGTTTCAATCAAAAAGGTGCTTATTTGCATGATGAAGATAGTCAAACCTTAAAATCAAAAATCTTTGTTTCACATTGACAGAGTAACAATATGATTGATACTAGAGTTAATTCCGATAATTTATTGCATTGTGAGGACTGTGCTTGATTCAACCAGTTTAAAAGGAATAGGCAGCACAAAAGAAAGGAGGTAGCTTCATGAAAAGAGATGCAGATGTGATTACTGCCACACAGACTCTTCCGGGTGATGTCATTCAATTTTTTCTGGCTGTATTTAAAAGTACTATGCTCCAATTATTTACAGCTGTGATAATAAATGCTGGCCCCTTATTTGGTCCATTTAAACTTTGCAATTATCTATTTAGAAATTCAGCCTTATTATAATGGCCATCTCCCATTCTTTTCTTCTTTAGTCATTGACTGTTGCACAGGCCCTACCCAATTTCAGTGAAAATCTTCCAATGAGAAAAGTCATCAAATTTCTGCACCACAATCATTTATAAATCTTATATTTGTGGAGGCTACAAATTAGGTTTAACCGGTATCAGGCCATTATAAAATTAAAACTTCATGATCCATTTCTAATGCAACATTAATTGTTTACAAATATTTTTATTTCTCTGTTCACATTGAATTGATTGCTGCTTTACTCATTTTTCTTTGGGTAGTTGAAGACATAGCTTCGATTCTTATGCCTCTTTCTTGTGCCACTGGTGACTGACATTTAGGAACAGTATGTAAGGCACTAGTAAGATACTTTTCCTTTGCTTCGTGCAGATCGATTTAGAATTCAGGTGCATTCGCTGCAAATCACAGGTAAATGCAGTAATAGATACTGTCAAACATACTCCACATACTGCCAGGAAAAATTTCAAATATAAACTTGGATTTGGATTCAATGAACTCTGTCTAGTTGTTTTTAAAAAATCAACATAATTGGATCTACATTTCCATAACGAATGAGTCAACACTTAAAGTAAGGATTAGAAACAAACACAATTCAGTTCAATGCCAGTTCAAATTTCAGGATTTTTTTTGTAATTTAAAAGTTAATACTAACTGGTGGTTGAAAATGAAATCTCAAAAGAATGAGAAAGTCTTTAAGCTGATCTCTGAGAAACACACTTCCTTATTAACGTTTTAGGGTTGAGTTTCTGACCATTAGTAAAGGCTACATTAGACTGCAAAAAACATGAGAGTGCAAAATCATTCTGCTTTTTGGAAAGCAATATACTGCATATGCAAGAGCCTCATTAAAAAATATAAATTACTCTTTGTGCAATTTCCGATTGTTTAGACCAGGATCATGTTGTACGCACTTGACCATCTGGAATGGGTGCGAAGGGAAACTTCGTGCGTGAAAAGGGAAAGAGCAAAAGATTATTAATGTTTTTATTCTTTGGTGCAACTTGTAATTTTTAAAATTAAAAAAATTGCTAGTTTTCTTAATAGTTTTTAAGGGTTGGTATTAAGAACACATGGGGAATATTCATATGAAAACAAAAACAGCTGAAAATTGTTTTCAGGACAATTGGTAAGTCGACCAGAATTGTCAAGAAATCAGAAAAATTTAAAAATGTAAAAAGAAGAACTAATACAAAAAAGGAAATTAGAAATAAGACTTCACTTAACAGAAAGAACACAAGTCTGAAAACTGCAAGCCACAGAATTAAATGAGTTACAATCGTTGAAGAACCACTAGTGTGTGTGATATTCCAGCCCATATAGGTGAGCTCAGAAAGAAAGGCCAATTCTAGCCAAATTGATACATACACATGATGGACTAACTAAAACATTAAAACATAACTAATCTAATGCTGTTGATGGACACAAAGCATTCTGCAGAAGGTAATAACATTGTGAAAACTTACATTTAAATTATTTGTATTTTAAAAATTAAAGTACCTTAATGTGAATATAAAAAAGTGTCCATCACACTTTATAGATATTTTCTAATCACCTGTTCAGAGATGCTATTAAACACTGCTGGAGCATCCTGGTTCAAAGATGGGGATGCACTTTGCAAACCACCCATTGCACTTCACACATGGGCTCTAATAATTACTTTGTTCCTTTTGGGGTAGACAGATATTTCTACCCAGTTTTCCAATCTTTCGAGAACTGATCACTTCCAATTGGCTTCTGGATGTGCCTGCCAACTATTAAGCTTGAAATGATTCTTATAAACCTCTATTAGCAATTAAACATTCTTGCCTAAGTAGGGCAAATGTCTATCATTGCAACAAAATAATATTTTTTATTACATTATGAAATATTTACATGTAAAATGACACATCTTCCATTATCAACACAACAACTTGTCATTTATTAGCAATTGGAAGTCCCAGCACAGTGATCTTGCAGAATGGACACTGGTGCACATGGTATCAAAGGGTTAACACTTGAGTAAATACAGTCAGTACCATGATAATGTCAAGAGGATTTGATGAGAGAGTAAAATAGAATTTCATGGAAATGTGGTACAAGGGTCTGAATGGATTAATAGTGAGGAGAACATTAAGCATAGCCCAATATGATGATACTGGAATGCCATGTGAATATAGCAAGAGCACATGGAGTACAATGGTTTAAGAATGTAGCTTACAACCATTATCTTCTCAAAAGCGAACAGCCAGTCACCAGCACACATGTCATGTGAGTGAATTGTTTTTAAAGATATGGATTTGCAGATGGAAGAACAGCTTTGGCTGTCCAAGGAGTAAGACCTATCATTTGAGTCTTCCTCATAGACATTGTTACCAAGACTGCTTTATTAATGTGACTTAAACGTTGCAAAAAGGAGACAAAACATCAAGACATTTTTTTTGTCTTACACTCAGTAAGACTAAGACAAAGAAAACAAGCTTGAAATAAAGGACATTAATTTATGCATTATAAGAATTGGGTGCTCATTGGTTGGGCTTTTGTTGGCATGAAGACAAGTAAAAACAGTTAATTGTCAATTTAAATTCTCAGACCAGTTTGACTTTGCTGCAATGTGGCAGTGCCCTGACTAATCAGAGTCCCCCTGTCTGATCTAAGAACTAAGATTGACAGTTAACTGTTCTTAAAATATCTCCATGCATATAATCACCCAAACAATTCACACCCTCTTCTCATGGTATATAAATTAGTGCCCCCCCCCCCCCACCACCCCAACCTTTCTTGAGTCTGTTTCTTGCATCTTAATTCTGGTGTTTACAAGATGAAAAGTTTTGACTTTTGGTCATTTCTCATTGATGTTTAAGTTCTGTACTACCAAGTATTTATTATAACTTATATATAGTTGCCATCATGCAATAAACTACATACTGAGCCTCAAGAAGTGAACGATTCTAGTCTAACATGGAAATTTATTTGGGAGACTCTGTTCCACCTGCGAATGGTGGGACAACCTCCCTTAAAGTTGTAAATGGCAGTTAGGGATTAAGCTCAGGCCTCTCCATTACAACAGCACAGGAAAAATGTATTTAATCACAAAATAAAAATCTTTAAAGAAAATAAACTGCCTAGCTGTGTTAAAATCCATAGTATCAGAAATAGAATTGCCAGGAAGATTTAATTGCAGTGATGGGCCAAATGGAATAGAACATTGGACATTCGAATTAAAACAATTCTTGAAAATAGAATAGCTTCTAAATTGGATACTAAATCAGAAGCTGAACAAATAAATATTACACACAATAGGGAGTGCAGCAGATAATGTAATAACTCACCAAGGGGCAAAAGAAATGATAATTACATTCAAAGAGGTACTGTAAATCTTTGACAATTACTTCATTCTGGGAACAATTACAATTCTTGAAAATATGATTAAAAGAAGAATTGAGTAATTGGTGGATCCCTAGAAGATTTAATTAAAGATCCCCACACACTAATGGAGAGATGCAAGTCTGATGACTTAAAGTCAGAATTAATGAGAGACAGAATTGTTGTAGGCATTACTGATGAGTACTTTGTCAAATTTATTACAGTCCCAAGATGACCTGAATCTGAAGAAAGCCTTTCAGTTAGTGAATGAAGCAGAGGTCCAGAAGCAACACAGATTTATCTGAAGGGCTGAGGATCACATTTGGCACAAAAGAGACCTTTTGAATAAGTCCAGTTCTTAAGGCATTATCATAAAAGATTTACATGATAAGCTCATGCAGCAGACAGGACAGACATAGAAAATCCTTGTCAATGCTATAGAACAAAGTCACCTCACAAGCATGAACGGTGGCAACTGTTAAAATGAATTGTTTTTAGTGTAAAACAATAGGTCAGCCTCAGAAAATAAGCTGAAGCAGGATACAGCCGCAGAAACCAAAAGACAAAGAACTCCCCACACAAGGAGGTAAGTAATAAATAATAAGATGGGGCAGTCTCCAGAAGACAAAACAATTGTTATTTTAATAGAACTTGGTGACACAAACCAAACATTTTGGCAAGCTGACCTTTATAACAATGAACATCTGACAAATTTCATGTTAAACATAAAAATATTTGTAATGATATTATCAGATAGGGAGCCTCATTGACTAAACACATTAACGCTGACAGAAATTAAACTACATGGTCTGCAGCAATCACACTTGATGTTGAAGGTATGATAAGAAGCAATTCTGAAAGAGTTAAACAACAGAAGATTTTTCTGGGCTCCATAAGCTTCTGGCAGAACATAAACAAATAGAATTCTTCAAGATTAATTGCATTGGAATAAGAAATTTGTTTCATGTCATCAATGAAACAGAAAGCTGTGACTTTATTGGTTTGGCCAAAATGTTTACTATTACTATTAATATGGAACAGAGTTCAGATTTCAATTCTGAAGAAACATTGAGAAGAAAATCAAACAAAGACTCGACAACAGAACAGTATGTCCACTTGGGCCAATGAACAAACCGCAACTGAACTAGAATGCAACCAAGCAACTGGCTATAACAATAGAAGGTCACGCATTAGATGCTGAGATGATGAGGCAGAAACATGTTCATGTGGGATATGTGATCTGCGTAGCTTTCAAAGAAGAATCCTCTACAACCATAACAAATACCACATCTCACACCACAAGGAATCTTCAAATAACACAATCGTAGAAGTGAACAAGTTGACTTCACCAATAATTCATTCATTGAGGGCCAACAAAATTGACCAAACTAATCATCAAGATGAGATAAAGGCTGTCTACTGCAGTATGGAGCTCTGAGTGGATTAAGAATAAAAATCCACGGGCACAAACAGAAGATGTAGCGCACACAACACCACTGAAGACACCATTAAGAAGAGACAAGCAATATCTAATAATTCTAGATTTTGCAAAGAAAAACGTACCTGCGCTAGCAGGGATGATGCCGTCTTCTCTCAAACCAAGAGACTGAAAGGTGGCACGGTGGCTCAGTGGTTAGCACTGCTGCCTCACAGCGCCAGGGAACTTGGGTTCAATTCCACCCTCGGGCAACTGTCTGTGTGGAGTTTGCACATTCTCCCCGTGTCTGCGTGGGTTTCCTCCCACAGTCCAAAGATGTGCAGGTTAGGTGGATTGGCTAAGCTAAATTCCCTGTAGTGTTCAGGTGTCTGTAGATTAAGTGGGTTATAGGGGGATGAGTCTGGATGGGATGCTCCAAGAGTCAGTGTGGACTTGCTGGGCCAAAGAGCCTGTTTCCACAGTGTAGGGATTCTATGATTTCTCCCTTCCAGAACAGAGTTTCAGATTTCAAACTGTCAGGAGACAATACAAAGCAACTACCTTCTACCAAACAAGCGAACAAACTTCCAAGTTTGAAAATTGTGAAACTGCTTGACTGCTAGGATTTGTAATGTCAAAAACCTGGGCGAAGTTCAGTAAGGGTAAATGTAATTATATAAACAAACGTATGACAATCATCAAAAGCATGATAAGAGATGTTGCATATGGGTCTGGAATGGGTATTTTCTGCATATTGCATTAGGTTGGTGCAGTGAGTAACATCCTCTATGATGATGTCATGGAAGATTTTTCTAAACTCTCAGTCTCCCTACAGTATTTGAAGTAATGTAATGAGTATTCTTATAACTTATAAATATTTGCAGAAATGCAATAAACTACAACTTGTTTACAATACATATCTCGTTAAACCAACAAGGTGGCTACTTTCACACATTATATCACATAAGCCCCTAAAAAGCCTAGACACTTAGAACATATAAAAGTCAGTACAGACAGCAGACTCCATGGGCTAAAGGGTGAATGTACAACAAGGTAGCTGTGTGAGTCTATGTAAATTTATGACTTCAGCATTAAATGGAGGATGATCCAAAGGGTATTCTTTAAGCAGATGTTCAAGCCTGGGCTGTAATACAGTTTTTATACAATGATTTATATATGCGACAATTGCTAAAATATAATTACATTTACTTTTAAAAATTATGACAGGCTAAATTGGCAGAATGTAGCAGTGTGTAATAGTCTGAAGTGTGAGTCAGGTGCACCTACCACCATGTCTTTAATCTCAGTATAATGTCTCATAATACAAAGCAGTGCACCAGGACAGCACTTTCATAATTTACTCAGGGAGTGGAAGGTGGAGCATGCGGGAGCAAGTTCCCAGTCTTAGTTGCAGCAACAGTAGGAAGCATGCATTTAGAAACTTGCCTTGTGGAGGGAAGCAAATTCACTCTAAACCATATTTAACCTTAGGAAGTAGTTCAGCAAACTGGCAGTAGGTTCCCTGTTTGAGGAATGATGTATGTTGTCAATAAAGGTGAGGTGAGAATGTTTTACTCATAGGAACTAAGAAGTCTGGAATTAACCAAACATAATTTTCAGAATTAATACTCAGCAAAGTATCCATAACATCACTGGGACTTAGGGTATTGTGGTGCCACTACATCTGCAGCACTCAAGCAATGTGTTAAGTGTGAAGAAACAGCAATTTCATCCAGACCATCAGAAACATTCAACAAAAAGGTGGAAATGTGCAGTGTTTTGCTTAGCCCATTTATCTAGTGAAAACCAGTTGGATTTAGACAATGCCTCTTAAATAAACACTTTAATACCCTATAAAACTTACTTTTCACTGACATCTGCATCCTACTGTTATTTTTAGCCACCTGCTGTACAGCCCTGGATAGCAGCTTTTATGAATGAACTGTTTCTTTTTCCCTCTCCAAAACTTGGGAAGCTCACAGGAGTGGGTGCACTAAGGATTGTAGTGTCTTCCACACATCCTCCCTCGACACCAATTTTGATGGAAAATATGCTGCTTTAAAGAGTCAGGGAAGAGAAAAATGCAGCCTAAGTGCACGAGGGTAGGCTGAACTGAAAAGCAGGGTCTGCTTTAGACAAAATTTATGACACCTAAGGGACAAATAAATCATCCATTTCCACCCATCCCATCACAGTCGATAGGATACATTCATGAAGCACAACGTTAAATAACTTACCTTTCTATATTCTGTTCATTTCATAGTTTTTTTTAATGGTTGCTGTCAGAGATTTTGGTAAATTTTATGTTTCCTGGTTCAGTAGTTGAATCTTTGGCTTCAATATTACGTTACAAACTAAACAGTTAACTTTTCAAACTGAATAGTTGTTACGTCCAGTTGGGAATTCTTATGTTGGAAAAGATGTTCAAGTAAACATGTTTTTTTGTCTTTGCTTCTCTCTTTTTGATTCACTGTGTATTCTTCAAGAATCACAAATACCCCTCAGTGCCTTATAAAGTGAAGGCTGTGCTTAACGTGGAAACAATTTTTTTAAAAATTCAAACACTGGTGGGCCATATGCATTCAGAGAATATTAAACTAATGAAATATTGCAAGTCATATTGTGAATCTGTAAAAATGGGATACTGGGTGGAAGATGTACACAATTATCCATTGGAGTTTAGGAGGTAAAGCATGATTTACTCTACGTTTCCAAGATGGATTAGAGAAATGACTCCCACTGGAATCCGGGAACAGATAACACAGTCAAAAAATTAAAGCTAAATCTTAGAGGAACAAAATTAGGATATACAAAATAGGTAGTTGCTTTTTGGAAACACGAACAGCCATTGACGCCAGATCTATTGTTAGTCTTAAATCTGAGTTTGGTAGCTTCCTGTTATTTAAAATGGATATGGGACAAAGGCGGATATATAGAGTTAAGCTGCAGATCAGCCATGATTTTATTAAATGGCGAAATAGCCTTGATGGGCTATGTGTCCTACTTCCACGGCTTTCTTCCAAATTGTAAATTGTTGCAACAAAATGTTAAGTGTGCCAACCAGTTAGTAGAGTTATAAATTATACAAGGAAAGCCTAAACTTTTTCTGAGAGTCATCCAATCTACAAGAGTAAACCATCAATTTAAAATTTAATAATTGTTCTTCTTCATTATAACAGTATTCACATTTCAAAAGTAATACTAAAGAAAATCAGTCATTCAAAATATAAATACAGCATAAATGTGTATAAAGCCGCAAATGTTTTTCTTTAAAGGTGTAATAAAAAAATTAGCTGATTGTCTCATGGTAGGCTGAAGTCTGAAGTATAGTTATAAAGTATAACTCGGAAAATGCAGAGTACTGACAACCAATAACCTCTGTGAATGGTCAGACTTAGTACGAATCAAACAGTTTCAAGCATTTGACATTCAATGACACCACAATCACTGAATCCCCCCACTATCAACATCCTGAGCTACCACTGACCAGAAATTGAACTGGATTAGTCATATAAATACTATGGCTACAGCAGTGTATCAGAAGCAAAGAATCTTGCAGCAAGTGACTCACCTTCTGACTCCCCAAAGCCTGCCCACCATCTACAAGGCACAAGTCAGGAGTGTGATGGAATACTCCCCACTTGCCTGGATGAGTGCAGCCCCGAAAATACTCAAGAAGCTTGACACCATCCAGGTCAAAGCAGCCCACTTGATTGTTACCACAGCCACAAACATGCACTCCCTTCACCAGCAACACCTAGCAGCAGCTGTGTGTACCATTCACAAGATGCTTTATAGAAATTCTCCAAGGCTCATCAGACAGCACCTTCCAAACCCACAACCACTTCCATCTCGAAGAACAAGGGAAGCACATACATGGGAACACTGTCAACTTCCAAGTTCCCCTCCAAGCCAATCATCATCCTGACTTGGAAATATATTGCTGTTCCTTTCGTGTCACTGGGTCACAATCTAGGAACTCCCTCCCCAGTGGCACTGTAGGTGAACCTACTACAGTGATTCAAGAAGGCAGCTCACCACCACCTTCTCAAGGGCTACTACGGATGGACAATAAATGTTGGTCTAGCCAGCCACACCCTCACCCCATGAATGAATATAAAAAATTTCAGATTATCATTTATCACTGTAGTGGGCCTTATTGGTTTCTGTTTCTTCCATGATCCTTCATGCTCATTGGCCTCCTTTTTTCTGAAACATACAACTAAAAGCCTCACCTGGTTGGCATGAGATGAGTATAAAAAGGGAAAGGCACAAGGCAACATGATTAATGGATGAAAATGTCTGCCTCAAACTGAGGCTGCCATCTAACACAATTGTTACCATCCACACATACGTGAATGAGGGGCCTGACATTTGTTTAAGGATCCTTCCCAACAATTAGGACTAATAAAGCCTCAAGCATGTTTATGCTGAGGTCAGGTTGTGAAAATTGCCACTGGAAAGTTAAGTGAATTTAAAAATTAAAGTTCTGTGGTTATGTGGCACCAAGGGGGACAATCTTACTCATCCTTTGTGGCTTTTTCAATGCTGCATTCTGTCCTTTATTTGTAGGCAACCACACATGAACCATGTCATTAGAAACTGATACTGTCCAGCAAGATGCCTCTTGGCAACTCATCCTGAAGGAAACCCCAGAGGACCAACTTCCTGTGATCCTCCAGCCTCTTTAGGTCATTGACCCAGTGGGATGTGGGGCCAGAGATGGGAGCAGCAAAAAGCCTTTACAGACCTGTTAATCATCGGCGACTAAAGATTTTCCAGTTAGCCACCAGGTATCCCACAGGAGGTGAGGGACAGTACAGCTGCCTAGAGGGGGAGACCTTGCAGTAGCACAGGGGTACGTGCACCAGGCAGGCATCATAGGCCTTAGCAACTGCCACAGGCTGACTGTTCCCCTTTCCAGCAGCATCTTAAGAACACTATCAGAAGCAGTTCAAACTGGAGACTGATTATCAAGTCCTTCGGGCAACTAGAGGTGGGTATAAATATGTGACCGGACAAACATTACCCACGTCCTGAGAACAAATGCAATTTTGTGAAAAAGAAACAGGCCTAATGCTTTGCCCCAGTCATCGATCTTAAAGATAAAGTGATTAATGTAAAGTACTTCCCTCATCGAAGTTGTACAGGAAAATTGTTTTTTGTTAAGTAAAATACTACCTCTCACAGGAGATCTTTAAAAGTTGATCTTGTTTGCTCAAGAAATTGGAGTCTCATTCATTCTAAAATTTTACAGCATAGAAGGGGACATTCAGATTTCATATGCTCACTTTTCGAAAAAGATCCTCTATTTAGTTTAGTCAGCTTTTCCCCATCAGTCTATAAATTAGTCCTCTTCGAGTACATGCCAATTGCCTTTTGAAGAATCCTAAGGATTCTACTAATTTTTCAGATAGTGCCTTCCAGATCTCAGTAACATTCTGCTAGCAAATACTTCTCCTCCGTCCTCTTCTAGTTATTTTATTAACTTTTTAAAGCTAGGATTTGTGTCACTGAACCACTCATCACGGGACATAATTTCTTCCAGCTGATGTGATCAAAATCTTTTGTAAATTGATTACCTCTGTTAGATCTTCCTTTACTGTGGTGCATGGTGGCTTAGTGGTTAGCACTGCTGCTTCATAGCACTAGACACCCAGAATTGAATCCACCCTCCTCGTGTGGAGTTTGCACATTCTCCCTATCTCCGTGTGGGTTTCCTCCCACAGTTCAAGGATGTGCATATTAGGTGGATTGGCCATGCTAAATTGCTCATAGTGTCCAGGGATGTGCAGGCTATGTGGGTTAGCCATGGGAAATGCAAGCGTGCAATGATGGGGTGGGCCTGGGTGGGATGCTCTTTGGAGGGTTGGTGCAGGCCTGCTTCCACACTGTAGGGATTCTATAAATTTACCTTCTCTGCTTGAACAAGCCCAGCTTCCTCAGTCTCTCATACAGATATACAGCATGGAAACAGACCCTTTGGTCCAACTCGTCAATGCTGACCAGATATCCTATATAAATCAAATCCCATTTGGCCCATATCCCTCTAAACCCATCCTATTCATATACCCATCCATATGAGTTTTAAATGTAGTAATCGTACCAGCCTCCATTAACTTCCTTTGGAAGCTTATTCCATACACACACTACCCTCTGCGTATAAAAGTTGCTCCCTAGGTTCCCTTTATATCCTTCCCCTCTCACCTTAAGCCTATGCCCTCTAGTTTCGGACTCCCCCACCCTGGGGAAAAGACCTTGCCTATTCACCTTATCCACGCCCCTCATGATATTATAAACCTCTATAATGTCACCCCTCAGTTTCCAATGCTCCAGGGAAAATAGGCCCAGTTTATTCAGCTTCTATAACAGAAAGTATCTCCTGATAAGTATCCTCTGGACCCTGTTGATGTCCATCTCATAATGTGGTGTCCAGAATTGGAAACAAACCCCAGCTGAGGCCTAACCAGCGATTTAAAAATTGGACATGACTGACTTGTTTTTGCATTCATTGTCCCTATTTACGAATCTACACACTTCATAAAACCTTTTTAACCATCCCAGCCACACCACAGTTTGAGTAATTGTCTCTGTATACTGTTTTAGATAAACTTGTTTGGGTGGGACTTAAGCTCAGACCTTCTTACCCAGAGATAAGGACAGTACCTCTGCTCCACAAAACCCTGCTGTCTCTTTAGCAACATATTTTAAAAAACTTATTCAGACTTTCTATGACACATATCTGGGGCAGAGGGAATTTGAACCTGAACTGCCAGCACTGAACCACAACAGCCCCTGAAAACAGATTTGTGTGTCATCTTTATGCATGAGCCATGCTAATTTTCTCTGCATTGTTCCAACAGTGTGTCTGCTGAAACAGGCACTACAACTTCTTTGGAATGCAAACTGTTTCAGCATGCTATGACACATACCTGTGGCCATAATACCTTGACGTGGGACGTGAACCTGAGCTTCCTGGTTCATAGGTAGAAACATTACCACTGTGCCACAAGATCTTCACTATTTTATGAATCAAACTGCTTGGATAAGCTATGACACACCTGGGGCAAGTGGGTCTTGAACTCAGAGATAGGGACGCTACCGCTGCAACACAAAAGCCGCTTTCCTTTGTTTCTTTATAGGCTTTATAACACACCTTCAGGGTAGCATGAACTTGAACTTGGATATTTATCTTAAATTTCACATGCCACTGGAGTAGGACATGAACCCATGTTCTCTGGAGGTGTTAGCTAGATTGCTAGTCCACTGACACAACCACTACACCACCAGCTACAGCAGCTTGTATGGAACAGTAGTGTTCCTACCTCTGTGCCAGGAAATACCCATTTAAGGCCTACTTACTCTGTGTGTCATAACATATCTGATCAAAATAACTGCATAGATACTCACAGGAACCGTACTTATGTACTCAGATTTTTTTAATCAACCAATTCTGACATGTTACAATACACATACCTGGGGCAGATGGGGCTTGAACCAAGCTTTCTGGGACACAATGACTGCACCACAATATTCCTACCCATGTACTATCAGACATGTTCAAATCAACCTGCTCACAGATGTTATGACACATTTCTGGAGAAGATGGGACTTGAACCCAGGGCTCCTTGTTCAGAGGTAGGGGCAATACCACTGCACCACAAGAGCCCAAAATATGTACTCACACAAAACCCTAATTAATCTGCTTCATTTGTACACAATTAAACACAATTTACATATACTTAATACCCTCCTTTCTGCTGAAGAAGAAGAAAGGGAAAAGAAGGAGAAATAAAAACTGCTCAAACAATTCAATTTTAAAGGTAAGAGTTAAGGGAACATTTATAAAGGAATAGACGATTCCAAAATAATTATTGATAAACAACTTATGGCTTTGTACTGTTCTAACAGAAATCAAAAAATCGGGTGAAATTTCTTAAAATAATAGCGTTTTCCTAACGTTAACTATAAGGAGCTAACTGAGAATAAAAAGTGAGTGGTAGACTATCAGCTTACAGGTTGTATTTGTGAGTTATAGTGGGGCAGAAGTTTACACAGCAGTATCCATTGCAGCACTCTATGCAGGTGCCTTTTTGTGAGTGTCTGTAATCCTTTGTTTCCTCTTGCTGCAGCTCAGTCACACACAAGTCCATATTGTTTCAATTTGTCTGTGAAGGGAGGCCTTATACCAGGCTCAAGCCATCATCCAAGTTCAAACAGCTGGATATCTGGGAATCCCCTGGGAATATGTCTTGGAACAGATAGTGGAAACTAAACAATGTGGGAAAGGTTGGCAATAGCCACGATGTGTTGAGTCAACTACACCCCTCTTTCTTTCTCTTGAGATAAACCAGGTCTTTCTTATTATGGTGAGGGATTACAGTGCTGTCAAATGGATCAGTTTTTCCATTTTACAATCTGTGACAGTATTCTAAATGTGCCTAGACTTGATAACATTTGCCAACATTGTTTGGACAAAGGCAATAATGTGAAAAAGTGGAAGGTTCACTTCTAATTGTTTTAGTTCAAGAAATATTCACACAACTGCCTCTTCCAGCCCAAACTAAAAATGTAGAGAATCTGAATATATTGAGCCATGGGTTGAGGTTCCCCATTACTCAGTCCAGTCAACTATGATCATGCACAGCTACTGCTGAGCGATCCTCCCCTTGTTTCCTGTGGTTAATTCATACTTCTTCACTAAATGCCAAATGTTGTGCAACTTCTATTTGAATCTCTTTTTGAGAGCATGTGTCCACCACATGGTGAGCAATGGGAGGACTAGAGAATTCAATATGTTTCCACTTTGTCTGCAATGACGGAATGGACACTTCCTGGTTTCTGTTCAGAAGTGGGGAGAGAGTGAAAGAGATAGAGACAGACAGAGGGACTTATAGATCATTAAGCCCTCAGCATCAGGTGAAATACAACAAATGCATCCGGGTAAAGTATAAGGTACTTATACAATATAAAATACAGCACAGAGACAGGCCGTTTGGCCCACAAAGCTATTCTCAAATAATTTATGCATTCCACAACATAAGAAACATGGGTCAATCAGTGGCCATGGAGAGGATGAGAATTGAATATACACTCATCCCTATATTTTTGTACAGATCATCTCTCTAGCGTCCAAAATGGTGGCAGGACTGGAATCCATATGTCCTGCCTCCATTTCGAACAGATTTCATTTTCGCCAGTAGGGGAAGGGTATAACTCACGTAGACAAGAATCCCTAACTCAGCTGGGCCTTTCAAATTCAGTGCTGACTTTAAATTTTCATCGTAGCCGTAAAAGCTCTTAAATGAGAGAGCTGGTGGGAGAAGTATCAAGCTGTGAGGTCATTTAAACCCTGACCTATTTAATTTGTTATTAAAAGCTAGGCTGTGTCAATGTGTGGTAAAAACGCAGAAGTTATTAAGTTATTCATAGCAATTTGAAAGTTTAAAAGGTTGCTTCTGTCAATGAAAAGTGTCTGTTCCAGTAGTTACAGTAGCTATTTGATAACATTCCTTGGAGGACAACATTATGTCCTTATTAATAATTGGGTGATTTCGACAACTTGTCACTATCCTGGTGAGGTCTCCTAAGTTCACAGTTTCATTGGTGGCTCAAAGAGACTATTAAATGTTCCCCACCCCCAACGCCTGTCCTCTGCATAAGTATCACCTTCTACTAGCTACAATCAGTTCTGAAGAAGGGTCACTGAACTTAAAATATTGACTCTGCTTTCTCTCCACAGATGGCGCCAGACTTGTTGAGTTTCACTAGCTATTTCTGCTTTTGTTTCTACTAAAGCAGTAATTGTCTCTGGTATGGAGCTCAGAATACAAGTTTGTTTCTTCAGTGCAGTGGTAACATCTATACCTCTGATCAGGAGGCCTGAGTTCATGCCCCACCTGCTCCAGAAGTGGCATAAATTGACATTAAGTTGGCATGGGGCCATGGGGACCATACATAAGTTGAGTGGGTGCATGCTTTGGCATAAATTGGTATTGGTGAAGTGTGGGGAAATGCAAGGGGTGTTGGCTAGAGGGATCAATGAGACAAATGGGGCAAAGTCCCAGACAACCCATGGTGGGCTTTTTCAACAGCATCCACGGACAGTAGGCCTAACTCCATCTCATAAATACTTACCACCCCCTGTCCCCCAGAATGGACATGTCACCCTTAAGGTGCACTCCTCCTGAGGCAGGCACAGGAAGCTCAGAGATTTCTCAATTCTTGTAACCAGACACATGCGCGAAGATTCAGACCATAGAATCTAATAGCGCAGAGCAGGCCATTCAGCAAATAAGTCCATTCACATTTGTATATACATCACAATCATCCATCATCAAACGTAATAATTTTGGGACTGTGCAGCACAGGTAGCCTTCTTCATCCTTATATCGAAAAAGCCAAACAATTTCAAGTACTTCTGAAGAAAGACACAATTTGTGAAAGGTTTTCATCTTGTACTACCAGGACAGATGCAAGGATATTAAATTTCTAAGGGGAGTAACAACCTCTATCACATGAGAATATGGGTACTGATTGATTAACCTTACTGAGCCAACCTGTGCTTACAAGACTTAATATGTAATGTCTAAGCCACAATTTGCAATTTGACAACATTTGCTGAACAAGCAAAAGTGTGTTAGATATCACACTAACAACCAATTTATGATTATCTGGAGGGCTTGAAATATGGGGTTCATTTACACTTGCTAGAAACTTCATACATTAACACATGGGTATCTGTCTCCGGCAGGAGAAAGGAATATGTCCAGGCATTGTATTTTTTGAACTAAACAAAACGTTTGCAGGACAGTTCCCTGGTGCATTCTCCATTGCAACAACTTTTTCAAGGTTTGCATTACCAAACAACTATTAATATCATCCAGTTTTCACTTAGAAATTAAGAAGAGGAGAGTAACCGGCAAGAGCTGTGTTATCAGAACAAGGGAATAGAGTTGATAGGTCCAGTTGGTACAGATGTGAGTCAGTCAGGATGCACCAGAATAAATATTCCTTACTTTGTAACAAAAACACAAGCAGTATTTCTGCGTTATTATCAGTCTTACTTTTGTATGCACAATCATTTAAAAGTCTTCATAAAAATAATTCATTCAATCTTACCGGGTTAACTAAAATTTTAAACAGTACAAGAAAAAAGGTTGGTTATTACCCTAAACAGGAACAAGATGTGCAGTTGCCCTGTTTTCCCTGGTTCCAGGCAAAGATAAAGTTAGAAAAAGCCTTGCCTGCTTATTGACAACTGCTAGTCAGGCTCCAGCAAATGCCAATAAAATTTGAGTTAAGTTTGTTCCACTTGGCGCTGGCTAATTCCTGGAAGGTGTTCTTAATCAGATATATGACTTTCATTACCATACTCATCAGATCTAAGGTGTGTTTAGATTGGCCAACTGGGATGCCAGGACATTGACTGAGGTCAAAATGCTGTCAAGTAGCTTCATAAGGTGGGGCGGGGGAGCTGGCAGGGTGGGGTTGGTCGAGCAAAACTGGTCCTTTTAGTCCTGTTCTCCAACTGGGGGAAAAGGGAGTGGAAAAAGGACTAGTTTCTCCCTTTATACATTTCACTGAGCAGAAGAAATCATGTTCAGGCCAAAAATGTTCAGGTTAGGTGGATTGACCATGCTAAGTTGCACATGGTGTCCAGGGATATGCAGGCTGGGTGGATTAGCCTGGGAAATGCAGGGTTACATGGATAGGGTAGGGGACTGGATCTGGGTGGGATGTTCTTCAGGAGGTCCATGTGGACTGGATGTTTCGAATGGCCTGCTCCCACACTGTAGGAATTCTATGCTCCTAATGCAGATAAGAAGCTGCTTTGACTGCCCATGGGGCAATGCTTCCCCATGATTAATCGTAAAGATTTACCTGATGCAGGGTAGAGGGGAACATGACTACACCGCCACTAAATATTGTAGTTACAACTGGGGATTGCCCTGGCCAAGTTCCTAAGTAATGTCAAAATCGAATCCTGCAGCTTACTTTGACTGAGATGTTTTTGTTTTTGTCTTTGTCTCATTGTTTTATTGGGTTTCCTTGGGGTTGATTAATGATGTATGAGTTTTATGCCTAACCCTACAAAACAAAACCATGGAGTGCAAACTGCTTAATGTCTTTTTGTATATCATAATCAGCTTATAATGATCAAATTTTAAAGCACCAAACCATTTCCTATATATGTTGTAAGCCAGAAAATCTTGCCTTTGAATGGAAGAGACAGCTTAATATCACAAATTTGGCTAGAAACCTATTTTTCATAAGTGTAACCCAATGAATATGTCTGCAATCTATCATACAATGTGTGGGTGGGTGCACCAGGAAATATCTCTGCTTTTTCAAATCTAAATTAAAGTGGCCATCTTTTCCAGGTGATGAACGCATTTAGTTTGAACCTTGGTACTGCAAACTATTACTGAATGTTTTAAGAACAAGCAATTATATTTGTTAGGTTTCAAAACATTCTTTGAGATGATTTTGAACTTCCAAACTTCAGAGGGAGTGGAAACTCAAAAAAAATTCTGCAACAACAACATTTGCAAATTAAACCTGATAAAAGAAATTGTCTACAACTGGATCATCGAGTTTGGTTTGAAGCCACAGAGCAGACGCTTGTTAAGCCTGATTCCTGACGTACGTTGAGTGAACTGAGTTTAGCCAAAGCAGTTGGAAAAGCGTTGCTTTTGCTGAACATTCTCCATTCAGGACATCAAAATATATAGTGAGTCTTCCTGCTCCTGAAAACTAGCCAATGACACCATGCTGGAAAATACATTTTACTATAGTCACTATGCCTCAAAATTACTTTGCTTAAGTCTTTTGGGATAGCCTGAGGGTCTGACAGGCACTATGTAAAAGTAAGTTCTTTATTTTCACGCGTGTGGATGTAGAACGAGGGAGGATTTAGCACGACCATGAAGCTCTCTGGAATTTAATAGCCATCCAACTCCCATTGTCTAATCCCAGAGCTAAAGCAAGACCACTTGAATTGTCTATGGACACTCATGGATTTACATTCCACGAAAAAACATTTGAAAAATAAGAATGGGTAACATATTGCGAAGCCCAAGATAAACTTTTGAGGTATAACATCAGCACTGGCCACAGAGGATCCTATGTGTCAGCTGAATGGATTTGACCACAAGCATCCTTCAGAAACCAGGCACAGAGAGGTGTCTAATCTCAGATGGCACCAAAACCACAAACAGAGGAAAACATATCTTCGAATCCCACCATGGCAGATAGTGAAATTTGAATCCAATGAAAAATCCATAATTGAGTTACCCTGATGGTGGCAGCTGTTAATTATTGTAAAACCCTAACTGGTTCATGAATGTCCTTTCAATTTGAGTTCAGAAGTAGGGGTATCTTAATGCAGTTGTACAGGGTCTTGGTGAGACCATACCTGGAGTATTATCTGCCGTTTTGGTCTCCCTACTTAGAAAAAAGTATACCTGCCATAGAGGGAGTGCAGTGAGTGTTCACTAGGGTGATACTGGGGATGGCAGGATTGTCATTGAGGAAAGACTTACTTGATTAGTCCTGTATTCATTACAGAAAGATAAGAAGGGACCTGATTGAAATGTTTGAAATTCTAACAGAGTGGACAGACTAGATGCAGGTGGATCTTTTTATTGATTTGCGAGTCGAGAACCAGTTGCCATAGACCCAGGATACATGGTAGACCACTTTGGACTAAAATGAAGAAGAAGATTCTTCACTCAAAGGCTGGTAAGCCTGTCGAATTTTCTATCACAGAAGGCTGTGGAGGCCAAGTCACTGAATGTATTCAAGAAAGAGACAGATAAAGTTCTAGGTTTTAAAGGTATCAAGGGGTATGGAGAGCAAGTGTGGTAGTGAGAGAGAGGATCACGGGTGATCTATTGAATACCGGAGCAGGCGCAAAGGGCTGAATGGCTTAATCCTAGCTCCTAGTTTCTGTGTTTCACTATTCCTGGAGAAACGAACCACATGCTCATGTCTTAACCTAGATTTTTCTTTACTGCACCTGAGACAGTGTCACTTCGAAACAAACTGTCCACCACTCAAACAAAATCTAATCACTTCAGCCACCAAATAGACCTCAACCAACCTAACCCTAACCCTAACCTTCAGTCTGTACTTCTCTAAAGCTTAAAGGACCAGCTCTTTGAGGCTATTTTAGAAATGATGATTCTTTAACCAGAAAAAGAATCAGGTGGGTCTTCTCTGCAGCTTTACCAAAGCTTTTATAATTCACAAGCATATGAAAAGACCAAAACTGAACATAGAGTTCTTATTATTGTATAATCAGAAGCAGATTCAACATCTTTACGGTGAAGAATGGAAAGAACATTTTTGCAAAAGAAAGTAAATCAATAAAAAAATTAAAATGCCCATTCCAAAATCCTACCTTAACCAATGTGAACATTAATGCCATATAAAGTAATTTTTTGAAAGCACATTTGATAATATTTATATGGAACAAGCCTTTTTCAAAATGATGCAGCAGGAGTAGACTAGAAAGCAGTGGACAAGTGGTCAATGGGTTCATGTTGAACTGCTTTTTTAATAATTTTAAATGAAGTATTAGCCCATTTAAAACAATTAGTTTAATTAGAGCAAAGCGTGCAAAGGACTCTGAAAGTTTGCCGAGGGATATAGATAGTTTAAGTGAGTGGGCAAAAGTCTACTGTTGGTAGGCATAACAGTAAAAAGGAATATTATTTGAATGGTAAAAGAATGCAGCATGCTGCTGTGCAGAAGGACCTGGGTGTCCTTGTGCATGAATCACAGAAGGTTGGTTTGCAGGTGCAACAGGTAATTAAGAAGGCAAATGGAATTTTGTCCTTCATTGCTAGAGTTTAAAGGCAGGGAGGTTATGTTACAGCTGTATAGGGTGTTGGTGAGGCCACACCTGGAGTACTGCATGCAGTTTTGGTCTCCTTACTTGAGAAAGGATGTACTAGCACTGGAGGGGGTGCAGCGGAGATTCATTAGGTTGATTATGGAGTGGAGAGGATTGGCTTATGAGGAGAGACTGAGTAGGCTGGGATTATAGTCATTGGAATTTAGAAGAATGAGAGGGGGATCTTATAGAAACATAAAATTATGAAGGGAATAGATAAGATAGAAGCAGGGAGGATGTTTCCACTGGTGGGTGAAACAAGAACAAGGCATAGCCTCAAAATTAGCTGGAGCAGATTTAGGACTGAATTGGGGAGGAACTCATTCACCCAAAGGGTTGTGAATCTATGGAATTCCCAGCCCAGTGAAATAGTTGAGGCTTCCTCATTGAATGTTTTTAAAGCTAAGGTAGATAAATTTTTGTACAGTAAATAAGTTAAGGGTTATAGTGAGAGGATGGATAAGTGGAGCTGAGGACATGACATGATCAGCCATGATCTTATTGAATGGCAGAGCGGTCTCGAAGGGCCAGATGGCCTACTCCTGCTCCTGGTTCTTATGTTCTTATAATGCCATTAAAATGGCAAAGGTGAGAATGCCATAGGAAGGTGCTAGGCAATAGTATGCCATAGAGTTAACATTCCTAAGCTTAAATAGCTACAGCAACTAACCATGCAGCGGGCAAGGAAAGTGAGCATTCTTCTGTATCAATAGTGTTGTTGTGGAGCAAAATTATATTAATAAAGAACAGCGGAATGTCTTGTGGAGGTGTTAAGCATTTATTCCTTCTTACAGCCCCAACAGTAATTTTTAGCCTTAAAGTGTTAAGTGACAAGTTTTGAGCAGCTGGAAGATGAAAATTAAACTGCGTTAATACAGTTTTGTTGTGAAAAAAAATTAAAAGGAACTTTATTTTAATGTTTAATCGTTATTTTAGTACCATAATGTAAGTTTATAGAATGGGTATTACTACTTGACAGAAAGAATCCTATCACTGTGTCCAAGTTGATGTCTGGAGCCAGAGGGATTCTTTCAAAAAGCAGAAACTGCTGGCTGCTACAAGTATTTCTTTTCAGATATTTATTTTTCTTCTCTTTGCTTCATCCAAGCTCTACACTATCTCCACAGAGAGAACAGCCTGGGAATCTGTTCCAAGGCCTTGGCCTGCGCTGGTCTCATGAGAGCAACAAAGGAACACTTTCCTTCCAGCAGTCCCTGTTAATGGACAGTGTCAAGATCCTCACTTATTTATCCAGGATGGCTGAGATTGTGAACTGATCATGCAAGGAATTTGTTCTCCTAAGGTAGGTAACTTAGGAGCTACAGGGTCAGGTCCCATTTCAGATCTCAATGTCCCCAAAGAAGTTCCTTCATTACACAGCCAAACACGTTGAGTATCAATCATCAAACCCTTTTAACCCCTGCCGATGGCAGCAAGTTAAGGATGGGAGAGATTCCTGGTCAGACTGGAAAGAGTGTTGAAGCCTCTACTATCACTACCCATGTCTCCACACTACAACATGCAAGCAAAAATGCACATCACCACAGCAATTAGGACTCCCTGAGTGACTGTGAAACATCATGACAATCCTATCTGCATCACTGCACAGCCAAAATTGAAAATCCATTTCAAAGGAAGACACCCTGGGATATATTATGGTATAAAACTACAGCTGCGATTGGGAAGTTACATTGTGCTCAGAATCCATCTTGCTATGCCAGCTGATTCTTCATGAGAAACCTCTACTCTAACAAACTGATGAAATGTGTTATTTTTGGAAGATTTTTGGACATTGGCAGGATGTGGTTAAGGCATCTATGACAAGGGCATATTTCTCACTAAGGTAAAGCTAGTCGAGCATGAAGGAAAATATTGAGATTTTACCTTGTGGTTCATGCAATTAAAGTTAAGCTATCACTTTGTTTCACACATGAGTTTTCAAACCCAAACCCACAAGTTGCAGAAATCTCATCATAGCCGCTTGAGAATTTGAATTCAGTTTTAAAATAGCTGGAAATTGAAAAGGAGGCATTGATAAAATGTGACCACAAACTTTCTGGATCTCAGTGAATGTCCAACTGGTTCAGTAATGTCCTCCAGGGAATAAAGCCTGCCGCCCTTAAAGACCCAGCTTCCAATGCTATAGCACTGCGCTTGACTCTTACCTGTCACGTTGAAGTGCTCTTGGAAACCACTCAGAAGTAGAAGGCTCTTCAAGGAGATGGCCACCATCTTCTTAAAGCACCTCTGGATGAACAATAACCTCTGGCCCTGCCAGTGGTGCTCACACTCCAAACAAAACTGGTTAACTATGTACCTAAAAGTCTGTTGCTGGTCACAGTCAAAAAGACTGTGTGATTAAAAAGACTAAAAAGATTAAAAAGGGGAGAGTGCGGGTAAGTGGAGTTGAAATGCCCATCAGCCATGATTAAATGGCGGAGTGGACTCGATGGGCTGAATGGCCTTACTTCCACTCCTATGTCTTATGGTCTTATTAACAGAAAACGTTAATATCAAACTGGGTGACATCTGTTTGTCGCATGGCTTTGTGAAATTTACCTGAATCAAACTGACATGTGCAATATGTTCATCGCCACAATACAACATAACTTCAATCATTGAAGCTGGTCCCCATTCAATTAAATCATGGCAGATCTGCAACCCAGCTCCACATACCAATCTTTTCCCCTTACACCTCAATAGACACTGTAGCCAAAATTATCATTCTCAGATTTAAAATTAACAACTGATCTAGGAGCAATTGTCATTTGCAGAAGAGAGTTCCAAACAACCATCCTTTGCATTAAAAAGTATTTCCTAATTTCGCCTCTGAAAAGTATAACTTTATGTTTTGGACTAGTCATAGTCATATCCTAGTCATAGACTTAACAATGGTTCTTGTTTATCTGCTCTGCCTGTTGCTCTAAGTAACATACCTAACTATGAATATTATCACAATGTCTTCTGGCACACTCACGCTTTTGTGTCACTCACCAATCAAGTTGTTATCATCTTTTTGTAAACTATTATGAACTCAATGTCATACTGGAAGAGGACACTGCCAATGCCATACACATTGAAAATTACAGGCTACACTATGAGACTTCTATACTGTGAAGCATCAACTATTGTGCTTCTAACTTGAGCAACAGATTAAGGAAAACATTCTCTCCTGTTTGAACTATGATCTGACATAACCATCAAAGTGCCACTTGCCACTATGCCATATGTCACAAGATAATAAATCAAAATATTCATAAACAAGAGGATAGAATTTTCAGTATATTAAAAATAAAATGAATGAAAAATTGTCTTCTGGTCCCTTGATGTTTCATTAAGGGTTTTTCCTTCAATTCAAAATTGCACAGGCAATCATTTACTGAAGGCTGAAAGGGCAGTTCCGTTCCACAAAGGTTACATCTACACTGCTGCACAATGGTGTAAACTAATGTTCAAATTCAATAAACCAGCTGAATTTCTTTTCTTAGATAAAGATGCAGATTGGGTTCTCGGCGAGATCTATTCCAATGGTCAAATGCAGCTTTTTATAATTAAGTCAGGAGTTGATCATTTTGATATTTGTTACAACTAAGCCGCACAATCTTGATATATATTGATTTAGTTGAAAGAAAGTGGCCACTTTTGAGCAACTGCCAGGAAAATTCAGCCGTCTGGAATTTCACAGGAAAATGACTGGAAGTTTCAGAGGAAGTACAGATTTTAGTGTATTACACCACCTCTGTTTGTGTTCAGTCAGCTGTGTTGTGTTAGCAAGCTAGAACCATTGAGGAAAAGCGTCAAACATTTTTCCATCATTCCAAGGGCCTTGAGAGAGCTCCCCTGACACCAGGTCACATCTGGTGACCTCTGACCTCCCACAGTGTGGCACTGCGACAAATTTCTTCTCACATCAGCGAAGGTGTCAAGGCATGGCACTTAACTCACTGATCTATTTCTCTACTTATTTTATAGGGCTGTACTGCATCTACAATAAAAGTAACCCCTATTTACCATTTTTTTTATTAAACTCAGAGCAGCTTAAAGCCTTGCAATTAGCATGCACTGTGTATCTGTAATTGAGACTAATACAGACTTAACAAGGTCAATTTTAACTTGGGGCAGGAGGGGGATCTGTATTGTCATTAGTGCGAGGCCCTGTTTACAAGCAGCGCTAGCCTCCAACCTAAACTCACAGAACAGTTTTGGCCCTCAATGTAAGTAGAATCGTAAAAACTTTACTGATCGTAAAAAGATCAGAAAGAGGCCATTCGGCCCATTGTGTCTGTGCTGGCTCTCTGTGGTAGCAACTCATTTAATGCTACATTGTAAAAAAAAAATCATTCATAGGATGTGGGCATCACTGGCTAGGCCAGCATTTGTTGCCCATCCCTAACTGCCCTATCACAGACAGTCAAGAATGAACCACATTGCTGTGGGTCTGGAAACACATCTAGACCAAACCAGGTAAAAATGGCAAATTTCCTTCTCTAAAGGACACTGGTAAACGAGATGGGTTTTTTTATATTTTCCGATCAATCTGTTCATAGATGTTACTATTCAGCTCTTTAGCAGGTGGTGATGAAACCAGACTTCCTGGCTCAAGGGTAGGGATGCTATCACTGCGCCATAAAAGCCCCAGATGGGCTTCTACAACACTAGTTTCATGGTCACCATAAGACCAGCTTTTCCCTTTAATTTTAATTTTTTTTAATTGAATTCAATTTTTACCACTGCCATGCTGGGTTTCAAACCCATGTGCCCAGTACTTTAGCCTGGGACTATGGATTACTAGCCCAAAGGTATTACCACAATGCTATTACCTACTTACCTCTCACTGCAGCCCCATTTATTTTGTCTTTTCAGGTGACAATTCAATTCCGTTCTAAATACCTCAATTGAATCTGCTTCCAGCACACTGTTAGTCAGCACATTCCAGATCATAACCATTCATTGCATGATAAAGTTTCTCCTCCTATCACCATTGCTTCTGCTGCCAATATCCTTAAAACTGTGTGCCATGCGTCTCAACCCTTCCATTAATGGGAACAGTATTTTCCTTATCTACTCACTTTGGACCTCTCATGATTTTGAGTATCCCAATCAAATCTCTTCTCCAAGGGAAACATTTCCAACCTCTCCAACATATCTATGTAAGTGAACTCCCTCATCCTTGGAACCATTCTTCTGTGACTCCAAGCAACATTTGCTGAATTAAGGTGGACAGTGAAGAGTTATACTTACCCTTGTAAGTTGACCTAAAGCATATGATAGCTGGTTGGCTTCCTTTATCCCTATAATTGGGAAAGTGTCTCATTTATACTTGGTATCACAGAAAGCAATAAGGCCACCAGGCTTAATTAATGCAGCTTGTCGAACCAGGATCCATGTCAATCTGGCTCGAGTAATCATGGGAATGGTCACATGACCCTAGCCTCAGCAATTCCTCCACCAATTATGCAGGGAGGGTGAAAGGTAATTTAATGAGCACATTTTATGTATTATAAAACAAGGGGTAGGGGCAAATAAAATGTGCCAGATGTCATCCTCCTCCACTAATAACAATTCTTCCATTCTGTGGCTAAGCCCTCATCAGCAGGATGGAAATTTTTAATTAATTAATGAGGCTGCCAACAAGCATTATACCCAAAGGTCACAAGGTCTTCCCCTGCCATTGGAAGGCTGTCCAGCTGATCACATTGCGGGTGGTGGGGTAGAAGGGATCCTTATAGTCACTACCTTTAAGGAGCTGTCACCCTTTGTTTCCCTTATGAAAATAAGGATTGGAATTCAGAGCCCATATCCAAGACTTTTTAATCACTTAGAGCTGCAAATTAAATTGTGAACTGAGAGGCACCTCACATGAAAATGAAAAATTGTGAAATAATTTGTGTAGTACTAATCCTCTGGTGCTATATCTCAGGCTTATATCAACAGACAGAGTGAGCTAGAAAGCACAGATTTATTTTTAAAACATTCCATGCAGCATTTTCAACTATTGACAGGGTACCTGTTTTAAATGCCTCAACAACTTAACAGCACCTTCCAACAATTCTGCTGTTCACTTTGACAGCTGTCTTCAAAGTACCAAGGAGCTTGACAGCTTCCATGAGTTGATACATTTTTAAGTATACTCATGTCTATCTTTTAACAAACCAAAGGGCACGTCATTTTCCAAAAGAGCACCTGACATCTGTTCAAAGATTACCCAGGACCACATTCAAAAGTGTACTTTATATTTCCAAAGGGGTACACCATTTTGCATCAGGCCCTGGCAACTTTAGACCTTCTCCTACATGGTCTAAAGTGCACAAGTCATATTTTGTACATTTCACTACTGAAAATGATTAGCCTGGGGCAGCTGCACTGTAAACTCTGTAACAGTTATACTGGAGCAACCTGCATGAATCATAGACGCGTAAATTGGAGCTCACCTCCATTACCTCAAAGTGAATGATAGGTGGCATGTTCCAGGGCAAGGCTTCAGGGTTCAGGCCTGCATAATTATTTCCAGGACAAAGGAGAATTCTTCAACTTTTAGACAGTTCAGACCTATGTGCACGATCAAAGGACCTAGCTTCAGAAAGGGAGTGGTGGTGCTATCCACATACCCTTGCCTCCAACCCTCCTTCCCACCTTCCAACTCCAAAACAGCCTCACAATCTCCATCTCATCCTCACTTAGCTCTGGCCTGGGTTTCCACAGTGACACAGGGCCTCTGCGGGAGGTAGAGGGGTTGCATTACCCCCTTACTGGTACTGTCAGCCTCAGATTGACCAAGATTGGGACTTGTGCTGCCAAGGAGTTTTACTACAAGTGGCCAGTTAAATGCCTGAAGGGCATAGATTCAATCAGCCTTTCCAGAACTGAGAGCCCCAATTGGGTCCTGGCACATGGAGATAGAGGCCAATTGATCCACTGGGCTGCACAAGCTGCAATCCAAATGAATTCCATTCCCTATACCTTTGAAATAGTTCAGATATTTGTTCATCTTTTATGGATTTTGTTTCTATCACCGAACAATCGTCCTCTCACTTTGTCCTCAATGAGCAATGGGAACCAATTTTTTTGTTAACTCAATAAAACTTTAACCTCAGTCGAGTTTAATCAGTCCTTATCAGTATTTCAGATTAAGTGACTTATTAGTCCCCCATGCCTTCACTGGTTACTTGCCACAAATGAATTCTGGGCAATAGGTCTAAGATATTGGTCTAGGGGTAGAGGACAACACTGGGAGAGAGTGGTCAAGCTATGGTTGGCTCCGATCCTTTGGAAAGTTATAGTCTCAAGGAGCATTCCTGTTCTTACTGCTCTACTTCATCTTAAAAATAGAAGCTACCTACCCTTTCAGGGGCAGCCATTTGTCCAGGCACACCTTTGCCTGCGGAGAGTAGACCTAACACTTGCTGCACACAGCAAGGTAGCCTGAAGTCTCAGAAGGATTCTAAAACAAGAGCTACACCCTTCGTGGTAATATGTCTGTGGCCTATCATTTGTTTCAAGTTATCCCTGACTCTCTAAATCATCCCATCATCATTCTGGGGTTGATACTTTTCAAGCATCACTGAAGCTCAGGACATAATACAACATTAACCCTGACAAGTCTTTCTGTGGTTGTCCCTGTTATTTCATGCTGGTAAAGAGTTGCAATGGTGAACGTCTATGATAGAACAGGACAACAATAGAGATGTATAAATCCACTTCTTTTACATATATGTATATGCTGAAGTAGCTCAATTATGCTAGACGATTTTTATCCAAACCTGCACAATGACATAGAATGTGTCTTGCCGTAGATTGGGGGAAAAGAAAGCTACATGATACAAAAGTAATTTAAAGAAACAGAGTGAAAAATCTGCAGGAAATACTTTAAGCATAAAGCCCCTGAGAGCAAAACAATGTTAAGTTTTTTTTAAAGCCTTTTACATAATCAGAGGAAAAAGCTGAAAATAGATTGTTGTGTGGGGTGATATCTAAAGCTTCCAGGCCTGAATCAGACTGATTTTAATTTATGATCAACTTGCACACAGCTGAATTTAGATTGTAAATTCTCTTAAAAAAATACCTATGGGCAGAAATATCTGTTCCTCTCAAATTAGTTTCTCTGACACTGTGCGGATGATCCAGAGTGATAAACGTCTAACCAAACATTGTCAACAAATTAGCTTTCCCCTAGCCTCGAGCCATCATGAAGCACTTCACATTTTAATACACAGAAGTGCCTTGTCCGAGTTTTTATGTCACTCATTGACGAAATGTAAGCCTCTACCAGCTAACCAAGCCAGTGGTGTTAAGAGGAACCGGTTAGAGCAAAAAGCAGGGTCTACCACAGTACAGAACCAAGCGAGGGCGGATACCCCCCAACAAGGGAGTGAACTGGAGATCATTCCAGGTATAACTCTCATCGGCTGATGTTTTTGTCGTTCAGGAAGCCATCCAATGGCAGAAAGCACATCCATCTGGCTCCCAGACCTCACGTCTGACAACCAGTCTGGGAGAACATAGGCGGAAATTTCATCATCGGTCTCTATCTAGCCAATGGCCAAATAATGGATGCTAAATGGCAATCGGTATTTATAGCATGGCGCTGCCATTACACACATGCGAGGAAATTGGCTGGTATCCCCATCCGGATTTCTGGGACATCCAGTGCCAATCTGGTTATTTCTTTTTTAAATGGGGCCAGTCCCCAGATCTACGCAGATCAATGGCCATCTCATACCTTATTTCCGGAAATACACACCACTCCCACTCCAGCCAAGACAAGAGTTGCTATATTCCAGCAGTCAAATTAGCCAGCCAATACCACCACGTCAGCCTAGACCAATAGTGGCTGTTTGCTGTTACTGGTGGGGTCTATCGGAGGCTTGACCGACTATGTATTGGGGAAAGCTACGTAAGAACCAACACCAAAGGTAACCAGTCAGGCAAGGCCCTCTCAGGAGACCCACCTAAGAGAGTTTTAGTTACTCCCACCAAGTGTGTCACAGTTACAACACAGAAGTACAGCAGCTAATTTATACACAGTAGGATCCAGAAACAGCAATGTTCAGATAAATGTTTGGATAAACTCTTTTCCTTATGTGTGAGAGGCTGAATTTTTTAGGCCCCAGTGAGTGCAATCATGAAGGTGGGTGAAGGCAGAATTTCTCACCACTGACTGGCATGACAGTTCCCCACCTCTACAAGAGCCCTCTCTTCCTGGCTATTTTCCTCTAAGTTTGATAGTGGGGTGAGGTGCGGGGGAGAGATAGGGCTGGATTACGCACTCACTAACCTTCCATCTGGGCAAAAGGAGAATGCAAAAACCTGGAAAGGAATTCCATACCCCTACATAAAGATCGTCAAACTGTGATCATTGGTCAAACTTAAACAGGTGCTTTCATCGGGCTGTTATGAGACAAGGCTCTGAGGATTAATAAGATGATCAGTAACTGAGCTGCCTGCTGATGTGAGTGATGAGCCAAATCATCTTTAAGCATGGTTACCCCATTCTAGTAGAGACCAAAGACCTAACATGCTCTTCAATAATAGAACAACTGACTTTTTTTGACCAGCTTACCGTTCCATTTCTCCTTCACTCTTAATGTAGAGGTTTGATGCCAAAAGCCATAAAGCCAAGAGCTTAAAAACTTTTGAATGAGGAAATTATCATTCAGTCCATTGAGCCCACTCCTTCCTGTGGCATTGTGTATCTATGTTATTTTAGACTCTATCCTTCTCACTTAATTTATTTCAATTGTGCTAAGTTTGTAATAGACTGAAGAGAGAGTTGGCGGAGAAAGAGACTGAAGAGAGTTAGAATAGTGTTTGATACTTATCATTGGGATTAGACAGATGATCTCCTTCAGGACTTTACATCCTGTTGTCTTCATATTCTAATAGGCTGGTCTTCCATAACCATTGAAGAGGTTTATCAAAACTGCAGACGACTTTCAGTAGACCTCAATATTTGGAGGGGTAAGTGGACTGGACCACATGTTCACAAGACATAGGAGTAGATGTAAGCTATTCAGCCCATTAAGCCTGCTCTATCATTCAATAAGATCATGGGTGAACTGATAACCCTCAACTCCACTTTCCTACCTTTTCCCTATAGCCCTTGATTTTCTTACTGATCAAAAATATGTCTATCTCGGCCTTCCCTCAACAGCACTTTACAGTAGAGTTCCACAAATGCACTAATATCTGAGAGTTTCTTCTCATCTCTGACTTAAATGTGCAATCCCTTATTCTGAGAATATGCCCTCTGGTCCTAGATTTTGCCACAAAGGGAAACTATGTTATTCTTTCCGTTAACTGCAAAAGGAAATTACAAGCCAGGATTGCAGTTGAACCCAGAGTCCATATCCACAATGTCAAACATTTTCCCCTCCAAAATGCATCACCACTCCACTGATAATGATGTTAATCAAGATTATGTGTTGACAGGCAGGGGGCATTCATTGAATACCTATTGTAGAATAATGGGTTAAAAGATATTACGCAGATAAGTAGACTCATCAATGATATCGGATAACTTGGAACGGGGACTTGAGGGAATGAAGATTCTAATGGAGTCGTTCTATACCATCTCTGCAAATAGTCCTGAAATGTTCATTAGTGTGCCCTGGTCTGTTTTCTAGTACTCTGTCAGAAGCATCCATAACCTGGTCATGATACTTAAACTTGCTAATGACAGTTCGCAAACCCTTGTTTGAGGATTCTAGCTGATGCTGATAAAAGCCGGGAAATGAAAATCTGGCAGAGCACACTCAAGAAAATGCACAAAGCAAAAACTGGAGCACCTAATCATTATTGGAGTCCCATGCCAGCTAACAAGGAGTGAACTGCATGATAGAAAGAGCCTTATTCCTTCCTGAGCCCCTGGTTCACAAGTAGGACTTCAACCAAACCATGTACTGGATTGATTGGCATTACTGTCATTGCAAGACCTGGACAACATCCAAGCTTGATCTAATAAGTGATTAATGACATTTACATTACACAAGTTCTAGGCCATGTTCATCTCAACAAGGAGAGAATCTAACCATTTGTTCTCTGGCATTCAATGTCATTACCATTGCTGATTTCCCCACTATCAACATTCTTGGGGCTGCTATTCAGAAGATGAACTGGACCAGCCATGGGCCTACTGTGGCTACGACAGCAGAAGAGGTTCAGTGTCACTGAACTAGTAACCTAGAACCTCAGACTAACATCTGGACACTTGGCCATGATCGAATTTTTAAAAATTGAGACTAAACTACCTCCAAACTCTGAAAAAAGCCCTATATTGATTAAGTATGTTCACTGTTATGCACAACTGAAAACAGTTCTGATGCCATTCTGAATAGTTATGGAGGTTGAAGAAGAAACCTCCAAATGCAAAGACATCATTAGGTGTTTGTTTCTTATTGTAGTTAGAGGCACAACACAATAATAAATTGGGTGAAATTCAGTCATTACAGCCAGGAGCTATGGGAAGCAATTGGTTATTGCTTCACTGGTAATTGCCAAAATGGAACATTCAGAGACAAGCTCATAAGAGACCTCATGATAGTCGGGGTGCTGAATGAGGCTTTATCAAAATTCTTCCAGCGCAAAGAGGACTTTATGCCTGCTAGATCTGTGGGGTTCACGAGCCAGGTTGAACTTTTGTCCAACTTGGCAGGGGACATTCCTGAGACCAGAATATCAATTCTGATTTGGTCCAATTGGTCATTCAGAGGATGCCAATGTTTCAGTAAGAAAACAGAAATGGGGGAAGATGGCATTGTGGTGGGAACTGTCCGGCCAATGCTTGGTATATCAGAAGACTTCCAACTGCAGGACAAAATTTTAACACAGAATCACTCCAAACTGTAATAGTCCAAGAAGTAGATGATACTGAAGAACAAGATACATTCTTCTTAGGGGAAATGGTTGATCTAGAAGAGAAATTTTGGCATGCAGATAATAGATTCCACCCCTGCCCACAGCCCACCTCCCCAACCACCTCAAGGATCACAAAAGGCTGTCATGGACTTCTTATTTCTCTTTAAGGAGATGCTAGAAAGCGCAGAAGTGAGGTATATCAAGAATGAAGGTGACAAACCACAAGATGACCTCTCAACCTTAATTTGTTCGTTCAAAAACAGGGGAAGAGAATATGGATACAACTAATGTTGATGATTTAATGGAGGAAGGGATCCTAAATCTCACTTTGCTTTTAGAAGCCAGTGTAAATGATGGAAATAGTGGACCTAACGTCTTCACTATTTCTGATGAGGAGGATCAGCATATTGTTGAAGAAGACCTGAGTACTGCAGAAAGGTTATTTAAGAGGATCTAGGAAAGGGAACTCACAGAAACATGTTGGTTGGCAAATGTTTGAAAAAGAGAACAACATAAATAAGAAACAAACATTCCAGCTCCATATAAATCTCCGAGTTTCACTGTGGAACATGCTATACAGCAAACAACTGAAACAGAACAGCGACTGGGGGCATAAATTACAAGATGACAGTATCATTTCACATGTGAACAATTTATCAATAGCCTGCTTTAACAGAGCATGGAATTACAAGGTGCCACTCCTCCTGTACGAGCTCTGGAATACTCACCGCAACCGGGAATAGAGATTCAGCAAAAGATGGGCCTTTCAGCAAATAAATACCAACATCCATTGTGACATGATGCTGCTTCCTGATTCAGCTGGATACATCAAAGACATTCTGTACCACCTATGTTCTCAATGAAACTGAGTGGATATTCAGACTCACTGAACAAGGGAGGAACTATCACCGAGCGAGAGATTAAAAAGGAAGTATAAGCATTTTTGCAGAAAATCAGCACGGCCTGGAACATATACAAGGAGTAAACCCCCATCCACAGAAGATGGCAGTCACACAGCACTATCAAGCGACAGAAAGGAATTCACTCATTAGAAATATTACAACAGAAGAAACTGAACATGCCATAGTCAAGGAGTTTGTAAATGCCACACCGTGTCTAAAGAGATTTAAAGACTATTATTGAAATACACTGGTTACAGAACAAGTACGTGAGGAAGTGCCAAAGCCAGAAGACTTCCTATCACCGGTATATCTGTTGTGGTGAAATACCTGATGCTAATGTTGAATTTCAAAGTCTCTAGTTCAGAATACCACAGAGGAGTTTCCCATAAATCCGAATCCTGTTGTAAAGTCCAAGAGGAGTCTAATTTAGGTGGATGTTCAAGTTTACATTACTGTAGATGATGGTGAAAACCTTCTCTCTCTGCTGGAGTTCCTTATATATCATTGATCGCACAGGATCAGCCGCTTGTAAAAGAGGCTTTGGAACTAGAACTGTTTTGAGGAAAGTATTTGTACACAATGTGCTAGCTGGCTTACCACAGTCACATGACCTCCTTCTTCTGTAAGTTGTTTTCACTTTAGTTTTTTAGCTTCATTAAACACATTACATGAAACTCCAGAATCACAAGTATAAAACTGAGATTGAATGAATTTTCAGAGCTATAGGAAATCTTGCTAATATACATAAAAAAGGAAGAATTAAAACCATAGTCTGCAACTCTGAATTGCTGAGTGAGTCAGAGTAGCTGTAAATTTTCCATTTCCTGCTGCTGTGGAAGTAAAAGGAGATATGAAACGAACTTTTTTTAGCTACACTTATAGGTAAATCTATCAAATCACTATTGAATTAAATAAGAAGACTGATCAATATAAAAATAGTAACTTTGTTATCAATTGGAAAAAGAGTGTATTGTTCCCTACGAAAGAGCAGATATCTGGATAGGAGACATTTTAAAGATTTTGAAGACATACGTGTAACCTTTGATGAAATCTTTGAATGGGATGTGCTCAACATCAACTCTGACACACGGAGGAGAAAGCAATTGATCATTATGTAGCACTGGCACATCTAGCTAAATTCTGAGTTTAGACAACAGAAACAGTATCACATCAGAAGCAGGATTGTCTGAGACCTAAGAGATCCTGCCATGAGAGCACATCTGCTGAAGGAAGAAAAATTTACTCTCAAGAAATCTACCCACACATGTAGAAGCTTTGAAGTTGTCAATCATTGGCTAGTGTATATTAATGGGAGAACAGACAAGGCTTTGCTGAGAGACAGTCATGGCTGAACTAGAACAATATATTAGAAGAAAGAAAGAAGTCTTTGCAGAAGAGACAGCAAAAAGACTGAGGCCAAACGACAGGATATAAGCAGGTAAATATAGAGGATTTCATACAAAAGGGGAATAAAACCAGGTCTAGCGTTGAGAAAGCAATGCTCTAACTGCAAGAGGCTGAATCACTTTGCATGCAAATGTTTAACTGGAAAGAAGCAAAACATGTGTATAAAGATGGCTGACAGAGAGCTGTCAGCCAATGAATCTGATGAAATTACTCTACACCATACTGTCAGGTTTAAATGTGGTAAAAGGTTTGTGACATTCAAGTGATGTCTGCAGTAAAGCATCAAGCAAGCTTGAAGCATCATTTGCTTCACTTTCAAAGTGGGTCAAGATGGTGACACAAAAATGAAGCCCTTAAAGATAAAAATGAGTTTATTAGATAAAAAAAGGTCCATATCCCAAAAAGGACAAATTAAGTTGAGGGCCAAATGCCATGGGAAGAATGACAATGTAAGGAAGCATTCACTTATCTCAGCTCAAACAAATCTAAACATCAGATTGATAAGAATATGTGAGCCAGCAGGTTTTTGCAGTGTTGCACAGGCCAGTAACTAATTGGTTACTGAACAAATACTAGAAGATTAGAAAGATGTTGTCAAATGTCTTGAATGTCTTCCTGCCCAACACCATCTCAAAATAGATGACAGTGTGAATCCAACTCAGCACTTGCTGAGGATAGTTCCAATTGCCCTTAGATACATAATGAAGGACAAGGTGGAACCAGTGACCCAACCAATCAGGAGGTCCTAAAAAATGGGAAAGAAAGATAAAGTCAAAATGTTGTATTTTGAGGAGCTAGCAGCTTGTGGTAAGCAAGAGAAAGCAGTAGAGACAGTCAGCATAGGATACACTTTCACAAATCCAGCAGCCTTGGGATGGAGGTTGTGCTGGTTTTCAGGAATTAAAAAATGGAATGCATTCATTCAAAATGTTAATATGGACTTCAGCAAAGCGTTTGACAAAGTTCCACATAGTAGATTGGTTAGTAAGGTGAGATCAAATGGGATCCAGGGGAACTAGCCAATTGGATACAAAATTGGCTTGAAGGTAGGAGACAGAGGGTGGTGGTAGAGGGTTCTTTTTCTGACTAGAGACCTGCTACCAGTGGTGTGCTACAGACATCTGTGCTGGGTCCACTGCTTTTCATCATTTATATAAATGATACAGATGTGAATATAGGGGCCATGGTTAGATAGTTTGCAGATGTCACCAAAATAGGTGGCGTAGTGGACGGTGAAGAAGATTATCTCAGAGTACAATGGGACCTTAATTAGATGGACCAATGGGCTGAGGAGTGGCAGATAGAGTTTAATTTAGATAAATGTGAGATGTTGCATTTTGGTAAGGCAAATCAGGGCAGGACTTATACAGTTAATGGTAGGCCCCTGAGGAGTGTCGCCAAACAAAGAGATCTAGAGGGTTGCAGGTGCATAGTTGCTTGGAAGTGGAATCACAGGTGGGCAAAGTGGTGAAGACGGTATTTGGCACGCTTGCCTTCATTGGTCAGAACATTGACTATAGGAGTTGGATGTCATTTTGTGGCTGTGGTGAGGCCACTTTTGGAATACTGCATACAATTCTGGTCACCCTTCTATAGCAAGGATATTGTTGAACTTGAGAGGGTGCAGAAAAGATATACAAGGATATTGCCGGGTTGGAGGATTTGAGTTATAGAGAGAGGCTGAATAGCCTGGGGCTATTTTCCCCAGAGCATTGGAGACTGAGTGGTGACATTTTAGAGGTTTATAAAATCATGAGGGGCATGGATAGGGTGAATAGCCAAGATCACTTTCAACATCAACATTCACACGTTTCCATAAGGCAAAGAAGCAGAAGTAGGCCATTCGGTCCATCAAGTCTACTCCACCATTCAATAAAACCATGACTCATCTTGAACTCCACTTTCCTGCCATTTTCCAACAAGTCTTGAAACCATTATTGATTTTAAAAATCTGTCTGTCTCAGCCTGGATTGTATTCATTCCGCAGTCAAGAATTCCACAGATTCCTTACCATTGGAAGAAATTCCTCATCATCTCTATCCTAAATTGGTGAGCCCTTACTTTGAGAATATGCCCTCTGATCCCAGACTCTCATCTAAGAGGGAAACAACCTCTCCCTGTCCACTATTTGAAGGCCCATAAGAACTTTACATGTTTCATGCATTCCTTAAAAGATTCTGTTTTTCCTACCAAAGTGAATAACCTCACATTTCACTACATTATATGCCATCATGTTGCCAACTCATTTAATCAGTCTATACCATTGTGTTCTCGTCACAGCTTGGATTCCCATCCAACTTTGTAACACCAGCAAACTGAGGTAGATCGCTTTCTATCTCGCTTTGCTCACTCATTAGTCTATATTTTCATATGGAGAAGGCAAAGTCACCATACACACAGACACAAAGCCTGTGATTTTACCGCTAGTGAGGACATGGATAGCTTTGAGCATCAAAGAACAGGACCATCCATAACATTGAACAGCATAAAGTTATTTTCACACGTGCTGCGCCAGTAATGAAGGTGCCTTTTTCAAGTGACATCTGTAATGTCTTAAACGTTGCGTGATCTCATTCTGCCTTCTGATACCACGGTGAATCTTTGTGGTTTTCTCAAAATATTTAATCCCAAAACACCATTTTAAAATGCTGAGCTTGCCAACCATCTCACTGCCTCCCTGACTACTCCACTTCTTTAAGGGGCTTGACAGAGTAAATGCTGCGAAGATGTTTCACCTCATGGGAGGGTTGAGAATAAGAGGGCATAACCTCAGAGTTAAGGGACACCAATTTAAGACCGAGAAAAGGATAAATTGCGTCTCTCAGGGGATTGTGAGTCTTTGGAATTCCTTGTCACAGAGAGCTATGGGAGCAGAGACCTTGTGTGTATTTAAGGCTGTGGTAGGCAGACTCTTGATCAGTAGGGGAATCAAGGGTAATGGGGAAAGGGCAGGAAATTGGACCTGAGGAATGTTGGATTGGCCATGATCCTGTTGAATGGCAGAGCAGGATTGAGAGGCTGAACAACCTATTCCTGTTCCTATTTCTTACAGTCTTATGGTCTCCAGTGCCTTCCTGGTCTCTCACTATCTACCACACCCTATGACTGAATGAGCAGAACAGTGGGTAGAAAGAAGGCAGACAAGGATCTGGCATTGTCCCAGGAAACTGTTGAAAACCACTCTATAAACTTATGTTGCAATCCACCTCTGCCAATTTGATTGATCTAAACTACATGAAGGTTAACATTGCCCGCAATTATCACATCGCACTTGTTACAAGCTCCAATTTTTTTCTTTTGCTTAATTCTCTGTCAAACGCTCCAATGACCATCAAGGGAGTGTACTGGGGAGAGTTTGCTGGGCAATTTCTCCTTTTATGCCTCTAAATTGTCTCTGTGGAGCTATTGGCACTGGAGACTTGCCACAAGATCTTTTGAAGCTTCTGAAAACCCGTGTAGCATTTACTCAAGTAAACTAATTGATCTTGGGTGATATCATGTACTTTCACTAAGAATGACATCTTCAAAGATGTTCATGAATGTACAATTTCTTTCATCCGAATCAGCACCTACCCCAGAAAAGTGGTTTGACTCAAGAAGCGTAAGCAATGTCAACCTGGAATTTGAGAATTGTTCTCCTCCTTAGGCAAGAACAAGCAGGGGTTTTATTTCACCGTACTTACGCCTTTAGAATGGGGCCACAGGCAGTGCCATGCCTAAACGGTTTTGAGCACACCACGGTGTGTAATACTGTTATACATGACAAACCATAAGCATAGTAAAAATAATTTCTCTGTTAAAATAGCTGACTAAGGAATTTCATATGATTGTTTAAATGCTTGTATGCCCATATTCACAGTGTGATTTCATTCCCAGTGTGTTAACAACCCATATTACACACAAGAATGTGTTGAACAATTAAAATGCAGCAATTTAAAAGTTATGTCACGGACAAGCTTGGTTTCTAATTTTGGAAAATGGGTTACTGCAATTATAACTTTGCAAGAAATTATACAACTGAATAAACGTAATATTTTGGCATCAATTCTGAAAAGTTAACATTTTTGAGGAATGATTTAAAGGGTGTTATTTACGACATGACCAAGTTGTCAGGACAAAGCAATGCTAGTTCACACCAATGCTGCAGTTATTTTGTAATTATAATGAAGAATATAACGTGATACTGGAATGAAATGAAAAAGAATGCTAATACTTATAGCCCAGATGCACCAACAAATATTATCACAGATAGCAATTCAATTTAAGGAGGGCCGGAGATAATATTGTCAATTGTCATTCACCAGCTTAGTTTCCATTCTGATGCTTTTGAAGAATACAATTTAAAAGAACGTAAGACAACAGAAGCTAGTGTAGGTTATATAGCCCTTCAGAATTGCTCCACCAATTAATGAAATTATGGCTGATCATTTACCTTAACTCTTGTTTCCTGCACTAAACCAAACCCTTTGATTTCATTACCATCCCAAAACCCAAAATTCTCAGCCTTGAATATGCTCAATGACTGAGAATCCATCAGCTTCTGGGGTGAGACTTCCAAAGAATCACATGCCTTTAAGTGGGGAAATTTCTCATGTCAGTTGTAAATGTCTGACACCTTATCCTGAGACCAGGCCCCTTTGGTTCTAGACACTCCTGTCAGGGAGAAATATCCTCTCAGCGTTAGCCCTTTCCAGCACTCGAAGAACAGACATACGTGAAAACTAAAATGTATGTGGTGTGAGGATTTGTTTGGGTCAAGAGTTATAGAAATTTAATAGCTAGTAATTGGGGAAAATGAATTGCAGCCAGATCATACCAGTTGCAACTGCACTCAAGAAGGGACAGATCAGGTTTGCTGCTTCTAATACAAAAGCAGAATGCTCTGGTTGCTGAATGTGTGAAATGAAAACACAAAACATTGGAAACACTCAGCAGGTCGGGCAGCATTTCTGAGAGAGAAACATAGTTAACGACCTGAAATGTTAACTCTGTTTCTTTCACCAGAAGAGTTGCTTGACCTGTTGAGCTTTTCCAGCAATTTCTTACTTTATTCTTGCTCCCAGCAGCAACCCCTGACAGGTGTGAATGTTTGGAAAGAAACTGATCATGCTTTAATTGTGCTGCTTTCCATGACCGAATAGCCTCATTGACATTCACCAGTAAGACTCACCCACATGAAAGCTTGACACTTGCACAAAGTGTAAGTAAACAAACCTTACTTGAGGGAGCAATCTTGTCTGATTTAGCTCACTAACGAACAGCTTCTAATTCATTGGGTTTTTTGTCCCATACAAATGTTGTCTGTTCCAAGAGAAATGGATACCCTTTTGGCACTCACCCCATTTTTGTGAAATGATTCATTCAAACGGGGGACAGAAAGCAGAATTGACAGAGTGTTGGTCAATCAGAAAATGAAGGGAATGGATGAGAAAATGAAGTAGAACCAAACATCAACCTTTATTGCATTGAATGATGAAGCAGGGCCTCCTGATCTTCTCTTGACTCTGCTTCTTCTGCTTCTTCTGACCTAAAAACTGACAAAGGCTAATAATTCATTGATTCTGTGCCTGAAACTTTGGTGAATATACACTTCAGCAATCCATGCAGAAGTCCCACTAACTTCATCTGTGCCAGGCAGTCGGTAACCATTTTTTACTGCTTTTAACCTTGGCAATCCATGTACATGATCAGGTACAGAGTCATAAAGCTTGGAAACAGACCCTTTAGTCCCACTAGTCCAACTAGTTCCCAAACTAAACTAGTGCCACGTGTCTGCATTTGGCCCATTTCTCTCCAAAATTTCCTCCTCTCACCTTAAAAATACACCCCCTAGTTCTTCTCCGACAACACTAGCAAGGGCCCTACCATTAATTGTATAAGTCCTCTCTTGTTTGTTTTACCAAAATGCAATAACCTCGCATTAATCCAAATTAAACTCTACCTGCCACTCTTCAGCCTATTGACCCAATTGATTAAGGCCTCTGTAGTCTTGGAGATCCTTCTTTGCTGTTTCCTTTTCTAAATTTCTCTCTTTCTCACTGTCTCTATGCAAATGCTTTTCTCCATATTGCTGCCTGCTCTGTGTCAACCTCTCATTGGAAGCCACTTTCTATCGGTCTCTCTTAGTTGTCAAATTATGGTAGCACTCTTGTCCCTAGAGTCATAATGTTGTGGGATTAAGCCCCACACCAGAGACTGAATCATGAAATAATGCCTGATGCTTACCAATGAGGAACCCTCACTAACTGAGCCCTCATTGAGGAACCATCATGTCAGCTGTCAGTGAGCATGTAGTTGCTGCAATCTGCAGTCAGTTTATTCTTATCTTTCAGGCATGTGGTTCTCCCTCAGCCAGTCTGCCTTGAACATGCAGTCAGCTACACCATCTAGCTTGAATCCAAACATTATTCTTCCTGTGAGGGGATCCTTGTGGACTCTGTAAGTAATGGTGTCTATATGTATTTTGCACATTTAATAAGGGCCTTCTTAAATAATTACCTGGGCCCTGAACTGGATTTTGCAAACTGGACGGCACAGTGGCTGCCTCACAGCACCAGGTACCCGGGTTAAATTCCACTCTTGGGTGACCTGTCTGTGTGGAGTTTGCACATTCTCCCTGTGTCTGCGTGGGTTTCCTTGGGGTGCTCTGGTTTCCTCCCTTTCGGTGGATAGGCCATGCTAGATTGCCCAATAGTGTCCAGGGATGTGCAGGCTGGGTGGATTAGCCATGGGAAATGCAGGGTTACGGGGATAGGGTAGGGGGTTCTGGGTGGGAAGCTCTTCAGATGGTCAGTGTGGAATTGATGAGCTGAAATGTCTGCTGCCACACTGTAGGGATTTTATTCTATGATTCTAAAATAAACCCCTTTACCTGGAAGCTACATGTACAACCTTGCACTGGAATATGAAAACTGAACGTGGTCATCTCCAACCTGTGTTACCGAGGTACAAAAACGGAAGTTGCTGGAAAAGCTTAGCAGGTCTGGCAGCATCTGCGAAGAAAAAGAAGTCAGAGTTAACATTTTGGGTCCGGTGATCCTTCCTCAGAACTGTTACTGAGGTAGTGGTCACCAAGAAACTGGCATCTTGTGTATTCCCTGATGACGTGTTGAGAAGATCAAATACAGCGTTACTTGCTTTTCTGGCGTATTTCCAGGATACTGGGAGCTGATCACAGATTGCCGAGCAAAAGATGTACCTAAAGGTCTAATTTCCGCTCCTTTGGTTCTAAGCCAGTATAGTTTCCAAAAAACACATCTCACATATTCTATTATGATTTTGTATGGACTCAATTTATTAAACAAACTCCCATGGTAACAATTCAGTGGTAATTATGTAGCCCATTGATTTAAGGCTACAAATTTGAAAGGCTGTTTGAGTTGTTATGGACCAGACCAAACACCTCAAAATGTACTAAGAAGATAGTCCAGACTCTAACTTTTCTTATTTTAAAGGCAAGTGCCAGGCATTATGTTCTGGATACAATTCAATTCATCTAACTACTAATCTTGAAGCAAAACACACTTTATTCATACACTGTAGTTAAAATACAGCAAAAGAAAAAATTGGAATAACTTAACTCTCTTGGAGAACTTAACAGGGCAATAGATCATTTAACTACTAAACAGTAACTGTTCCAATATAGTAACATCCCATAAACACATCCTTGGCAAAGGCAAATTCAGTGAAGTAGATTATCTCACATACAATTCGAGGAGCAGGAACAGAACCACAGCTTTTAGCTGTAACAGAGAGAGGAATAAGAGCTTCTACATCCAGATTCAAGACCTTAGCCACTGCAGAAAGCTCAAACTAAAAATCCTGGTTCTGTGGGAACTTGACCCCACCCATTCAGGCAGTTTCTATTGTTCCAACTTTAAAAAAAATTCCCAAGGCCTTATAAACGGTTTACTTTATTGGCTTTGGAGCAGATTGCTCAGTACCTCTGTCTCAACATTTCTTCATAAAAAAAGAAAAAACTACATTTCTTAATGCCATAATATTGTCACAGAGTTCAGTCGGAGATTAATTGCTGTTTGAGACAGGAAATGGTAGATCTGGCTTCAGATCACAACAACCAGCACAAAGGCCCAGTTATTCCCTTATCCTAAATCCCTACAGGGTCGTTTATATTTTTGGCATGCTGGTGGTCAATGTCTGTACAGGTGACATCTATTCTGATAATGATATACATCCTGCTGTCCCAACCCAAAGGGCCTGAGGGCTGGTGTAGGGTTGAAAAACAATTTTAATTTTGCCTCTAAGGAAGCAAAGGGCAGGTCCACTCAGATTATCGAAACTTCTTTGGAGAATTTCTAGTCCATCTGCCACAGGCAGAGTTTCTGGTGGATGCTTGGAGGGTCAGTTCCCGAAATAACCTGGAAACACTCCCAGAAATGTTTTACCCCATTCCCTACAGCAACCGCCACAAAAATGGGGTGTGTGCTAAAAGAGTACCCATTTCTCTTGGAACAGACACCATTTATATGGGACAAAAACCCAATGAATTCAGGTCCCACACAAAATTCCAATCCTCTCCTCAGGACGCAAGTAATTCCCCCTCTACGGCCCCATGGAAATCCTACTTTATTTCCTCTTTACTGAAACATGTGTGTGAGGATGAAATATGACTGGGGACATCTCCTGTTTCTTTTTTGGAGAGGTAATGATCTAGATTAGGCCTGTAATCTGCTAGAAGTTCAAACTGGGATTTCAGAGAAATTAACATAGAAAATACTGAATGATGCTGCTTCAAATCATTAGAAAATCATACAGACCAAACCAAACCAAACAATCTTGTTCTGTTAAGATACTCAACTCACAGTACAAGAAACAATGGAAACTGCACACAAGATTATAGTTCCCAAGAGATACAGAGCCAGAACTAGTCTGTCTGAGAACATGTAGCTTGCATATACAGATGGAAACAGGCCATAATGCTTAAATAGCTAATATGGGAAGCTGGAGTTGATTGTTTGCGTTAAGACTGTCTGGTGGTCCATATCAGTGTCTGCTGACAGCATCACCTGAACAAATCCTACACAAAGCTGATACCTCTGTGTATCCCCATTCACTGAAACAGTTTCAGTACTGTTCATAAAATAACTACAATAATATTTCCTCCTGGCAGTTTGCTGCTACATAGTCAAACTGAATCAGATCTATGAAACTGAATGATTTTATTCTGTGCTTTTACTGCTACCTTCATGTTTATTGGTAAGTGTTTTCAGTTCAGTGATAGGAAAGTAACAGTATGAATCTAAGCCAGGTTCCAAGTTGAGACCTAAACACACTTATGTAAAGCAGTATGAGTGTATTTCTAAAGGGCCACTTCATGTCACTTGAAATATATCTTCAATCCAGTGTGAAGGCAGAATTTGAAAGTGCTCTGTGCAACCCTTTCCATCTTGCGAATGTAGTATTGAGTCTCTGAAATGTTAGCAAAAAACCATACCGCTGTCCATTCCCTCCTAACGTTCAAATGTAGCCACCACATGAGAGGAACTCTATGCACACAGAAGTATCAGCTTTCTGTAGGAGCTGTTCATGTGATGCTGTCAGCAAACACTGTTATAGACCACCAGCCAGTCCTAACACAGGTAATCAACTCCAGCTCTCATTTTGACAGAAGTATTCAAATTGGTCCTGGGCACAGGAGGCAGTGATTTGTGTTCCGAATTTCGATTTTGTCCAATTCAGTTTCAAGGACTCCACTGAAACCTTTGGGTATTAATAACTGAGAGCTGTGGACTAAGACCAGTTGAGTAGTATTAACTGCTCACACCGTCAAGTAATGTTGGATAACTTCAGCCTGAGATGAATGGCAGTATCTTCTTTAATTATGCCAAATTTTTCGATGGCTCCACATCAATTATTTCCTTTGCAGTAATTGGCAAGAAACTGGGGATTTACAAACAGTACTTGCCCCTCTGAACTTCTGGTAGCCTTCACAATGTCACACGATTCATTGACATGGGAGGAGAGCTTTTGGTTCATTTTGATATATTTATCCAAAAAACAAAAACTATGGGCAGGGTTTTGACTTTGTGAAAGCATGAATGGGACAATCTAGTAATAAGCACAGCTCAAGGGTGGCACAATTGGAACATTCTCACCTCTGAATCACAAAATGCTGGATTCAAGCCTCACTTCAAGGTTTGAGTGGAAGGAAACCAATGCTGGCATCCTAGTGGAGCACTGAGGGAGCACTGCATTGTCAAAGGTGTGACTTTCAGATGAGATGCTTAAATTAAGATCCCATCTGCCTGCTCAGGTGAATGCATAAGATCTCATGGCACTATCTTGAAGAAGAGCATCATCATCGATGGTTCCCCTCAGGAGAGGATTACTCTCTTCCACTCTCAGGCTGAGTCCACGTGTGGCTGTATGGATCGATGTGGCCTTCACAGGTTCTGTTACACTTGTGGCAGAAGTTGGTTGCAGGAAGGGGCGAGTGGGGCATTGGTGTGGCAGTGCGCTCCTTTCACTGTTTTTGCTTGGCTTCCACTTTTTCCCAATGGCAAGTCTCGAGGTGCTCGTCGCCTTCCCAGATGGTCCCCCTCCATCTTGGACAGTCTGGGCCAGTGATTCCCAGGTGTCTGTGGGAATGCTGCACTTTGTCAGTGAGGCCTTGAGGATGTCACTGAAGTGATTGCTCTGTCCACCTGGGGCTTGCTTCCTGTTACTGAGCTGTTTCTGTGGTAGAGCACCTGCTTGGGGAATCTCGTGCCAGTCTTACGGATAACATGCCCAGCTCTTTGTAGCCGATCAAGGGTGGTCAGTGCCTTGATGCTGGGGATACTGGCCTGGTTAGGGACGCTGGTGTTGCTGAAGAAGAACATGGGACATCAATTGCCACTAACCTGGCCTTCAATCAACATCACAGAAAACAGACTACTTGATCATTATCACATTTTTAATTGCATTCATAATTTTTTAAAAAATCAATAGGATATGGGTGTTAGTCAGTGTTGCTGACACTGCAAAAGATTCTAGGTGATCTACCAGCGAGCATAGCTAAGATCTTGAGTGATCGAATAATGAACATAGCTCAGAACTGATGTGATAACATGTATTACAACACAAAATACAGAGAGATAAAACAGGCTGCCTTTTCACTTCCTCCTGTTTTACATTTTAGCACAAATCAAAATCTACTCCCTTGGTTTCCTCCCCCAACAGATCTCTTACAGCATTCGCAGTTCCTTAAATGATTCCAATATTTTTGCCTCCGCTTTCCTAAATAGAAGTCCACTCCAAGAGTTGACTGTGCTTTAGTAGACACATGCTTTTGATTATTGAATCCTACTTTGTTTCAATGGGGTTTTTTTTTTCATTGTGTGGGTGAGAGAGCCACAAAATTTTGACTACTCAGGAATATTCCCTCGCAGGGAGAGGGAACATCTGAAAGGCCAGACACCCAAGGACAGCTTTTGTGTTCCTTCCAGCAGCTGTCTGATGGAGGTCTGGGAGAAAGACCTAAACCATACTCTCAGGCAGGGACAGCTTTTGGAGTGAAGAGATTCCGTCTTGAAGTGGTAGAAGGAATAAATTATTTTTAGAAGAACTAAATAGCTTAAAAAATTAAAAATCTAAAACATTTTTAGATATTTTACAAATCTAAAACATAGACAAAAATCCAGTGAACTAGCGCAATGGTGAAGATGAAATTATTTTTATGTGAGACAATGTTTGGCTTTTTTTTTATCTTTCCAAGTCGCAATGCCTTGGAGCCCTTGTTCAGCAGTTTGTGTATCTCTGCTACTATGAGCAAAACTTGTCAAACCATTGCTTAGAGGAATAATCAACAATAGAGTGGGCTGCGAGATTCATGCCAGAGCACTGGATACATTTAGGAAACAATTAAATGTTGCAATGGGAAGATGAGAGAATTGCTATTCTGGAAAGATGCGATCAGCTGCACTCAAAGCACTGAACAGCACAGAAAGAGGGTCTTACTATGTGCGAAACATCTATGAATTCAGTTCCCCAATTTCTCTGTTGTTCGCACAATAACAATTTAAAACATTTATAGTTTCTCCTCTTAAGCCTTATTATATTTACTCCTGTTGAAACTGCCTCTGGGAGGACATCCCAGCTTAGAAATTCATTGCTGTGTCAGCATCTAAGACAGTAGCTAGGTCTCTCTGCACATTAAACCTCTTTACTGTGATTTATAAGTTGATCTTTCACAATCACACCATGCCTGGTCCTGTTCCCACTACCTGTGAGCTGATCTACATTAGGCTGCTCCCAGAGGCCACCATGAAAGTATGAAATTATAAATTGTGAGTTCCAAATAACCTCCTGAAATGTCTTAATTAGCCTTATCATGACTGCTGGTGAGGTTACCAGCCTGCCCTCGCTTACTGCCCTCATAAAGCTCACCTTGGCTTGGAAAGCTGGTGGCTGACTGGCACACATTGTCACCATCTTTATTGATTACCCAGTTCCATTCCGACGCAATTCAGTCGACAAAGATAGTCATGGCTGTCTATATAAGAAATGTTTGTGACTGGGGGTCACCCAGGATCTGGAACCTATAAACTATGTCACCCAGGATCTGAGGGCCATGCTCATCACGACATCGGCCAGAATAGAAGCCATGTATTATTACAAAATCGAACACTTCTGCCAATTGAGTGGTCAAAGCATTATGAAACTGACCCCGTCTGATTTTGTAGGGCAGTTGAACCAAGAACTTCGAAGGCACTTTCTTTGAAAAATAAAAATAAACACTACCCTCATTTATAGAAGGGCAGTATGGTGGCTCAGTGGTTAGCACTGCTGCCTCACAACGCTGGGGACCTGTGTTCAATTCCACTCTCAGCGACTGTCTTTCTGTGTGAAATTTGTACAGTGTGTCTGTGTGGATTTCCTCCAGGTGCTCCAGTTTCCTCCCACAGTCCAAAGATATGCAGATTGGGTGGACCGGTCATGCTAAATTGCACATAGTATCCGGGAATGTGTACGTTAGGTGGATTAGCCATGGCAAATGTAGGGTTACAGGGATAATGTGGGGGGGTGGGTGGTGAGTCTGGGTATGATGCTCTTCATAGAGTTGGTATGGACTTGTTGGGCTGAATGGCCTGTTTCCACACTATAGGGATTCTATGAAAAGATTGGTGAAATCATTGTTGAAATACAATGCAAGTCAGTTTCTTTGAGGTGTTTGGTCCCCTCAATTTCAAGATGTTCCCTTTCCTATGTAGTTGAACTTAGTGTAGAATTGATATTTAATATTCTACCAAAGACAGTTTTCACACATCTTTAAACTGTTCTGTCAATGAATTTAATTTTAACGCGTCTGTTTTGGATGCCAGCTCATTAGTTCTGCATTTTCCTCATTTTCATTTTTACTTTTGACTTTCAGTAATTCCCAACAAGCTTTGCATGTCACCGAACTTCACCATCAAGTTTTCTTTTTCAACAGTCTCTATTCACATTCTTACATTGTTCAGGCTTTTGCAAAGTTTTCACCCAGTCCAAATGAAATATTCAAAACTAAAGTTGTCGACAGATTTCTAATATTCTTTCAGGATATGTGAGTGTGGCGAGCAAGGCCAGAATTTGTTTCCTGTCTGTGGTTGTCCTTGAACTGAATAACTTGCTTGCCCATTTCAGAGGGCAGTTAAGAGTCAAGCACATCACTGAGAAAGTCTGGAGTCACATGTAGGCCAGATCAGGTAAGAACAGTAGCTTTCCTTCCCTAAAGAACATTAGTGAAATAGATGGATTTTTACAACCGCTGATGATAATTTCATGATCACCATTACTGAAACTTGTTTTCAATTCCAGCTTTATTAATTGAAATTAAATTCCATCAGCTGCCTTGAATTGGTTTACACCCCCAATCCTAAAGCAATAGACTAGATCTCTGGATGACTAATCCAATGATGCTACCACTACACCATCAGATTTTCAAAAGACAGGCCAAATACAGCAGGTCAAGACTTGATGGGACATGGAGCTTGACTGAAATCTCTGACTTTATCACTTCATTTGTTACATCCATCTCAAAATACTGATTCAGAATTTCTTTTGTCAGCCCGCTGCTTCAATTTGTTTCTTCAGCTTTATATTGTACCCTTAGTTAATGTAGAGCAGATGATAGATCTCATGGAGTCAAGCGTTTGTCACAACTCTGTTTTAAAACTGTTTCTGAAACTTTGGAAATCTGCCTGGAAGGAAATCAGAAACCTTTTCTCCTCCATTACTAGTTCTACGTTGGAATATGAACAGAAGCTTTTGGCTATGAATGGTACATTAAAAGTTGACTTGCACTGGCGAAAGAACGGAAGGAAATTAGCCTCACTGACACGGTCTATTACTTTTTGGTGGAAATAATAAATCTGAAAGATGCGTGATCTGCTGACGACAGTGTGATTGTTTCTGGAGAGGGACTGAGTTGGAAATGACTTGGCTTCAGTGATACTGCTGACAGAAACATTGATTTCAGTGATTAGCTTTCACTTTTGAAAGCATGGAACTAAAACCTGTACCAGCCACTGACATTTTCTTTAGGATTACACAGCCTGTCTTCCTTTTAAAATCAAAACATAATTTTTAAAAGTGTGTTTCAAATAGAAATATACAGCTGCAAATACTGTAAACAGAGAGTATGTGACAGGGAGTAAAATATGCAGGATCTTTTGAAAAATGAGCATGAAATTCATAAGAAATCATGTAAAACTTCAGTTAATCCATTTCTTACCAGTCTGTTTATTTCTAGTAATTTTGAGTGGGAGGTTTGGAGAAATGGAAATCTGAATGAGTTTCCATTGATTGAATTTCAATTAAAGACTGGCACATACTTGGAACAATTCAACATTGATCAGTGAGTGAGTGAACGCATCTTGTATTCACCATGAGTGAGCAAACCAATCTTGCAATCGTGTTCGACCAAGTGGACTTTCCTCACATTTCAGCATGAATGTGTGAAACGGTCTGGCACGTATGAATAAATGTGGAGCAGTCTTGTATCTGTACACGAACAAATATTTCATTCATGTATGTAGACCAATCTTGCATTAGTGCATGAATGGCCTGCAAGAGGCAATAGAGAAGGCAAGCTATAACCACAAAAGAAAAACAGTAGACAAAGATAAAAGGTACTGCAGATGCTGGAGAATCTGAGATAACAAGCATGGGGCTGGATGAACACAGCAGGTCAAGCAGCATCATAGGAGCAGGAAAACTCGACGTTTCGGGCCTAAACCCTTCATCAGAAATGGGGGAGGGGAAGAG
>JAHRHZ010000055.1:8246979-8278615 GCA_024137785.1 Ginglymostoma cirratum | reverse complement strand
TTTTTTTTTTTTCTGATGAAGGGTTTAGGCCCGAAACGTCGAGTTTTCCTGCTCCTATGATGCTGCTTGACCTGCTGTGTTCATCCAGCCCCATGCTTGTTATCACAGTAGACAAAGAGTTTATCTGGTAAATGGCTATTTAAGGTGTATGCTTATATGCTTTTCGTTCATTAATTGTATTCTTAACACAGTTAGGTCTTGATGTGACTATATATAAACAAAAACCTGCATTCTTCCATGCACAATTTTAACAGATTTTAAATTATATTTTGACTTCTCAGTTTATATTATGAGAAAGGAAATGAAGAGAATTTCAGACAGTAATTAAAAAGCTGGAGACTAAATTTGCAAATACATTTGTGTTTCTTCCATCAGACAATGTGGGAGGTTGTCCATCAAAAAAATATCAGGCCTGTTCCTAGTTATTTTATCCAAATTCCATTCTGTGGTATTGAAGGTGTGGGGGGGCGAGTTCAGGAGTATCAGTCGACAGTATTTTAGGCATTTCACAGGACTCAACAACTTCCTCTAAATCTTTTTTTTAAAATTCCCCATTTCTTGACAGCAGGGTATGATCCTTCACCAAGCATTTTGCTTAACCCTTCACATCAACCTGCTCCAAATGAGTTCAGTGCAGAATTCAGCAAAAGCAGGCCTTATTTTTCTTCTGTTTAATAAAGTTTAATGAAAATCAATACATGAGTGAAACTTGTGAATTACTAGTAGAAAGCTCTATAGGCTCTAACAGTGTTTAATGCAGGCCTAGGGATTTGTATCAATTCTGAATCAGATTAATGTTTGCAGCAAACCCCTGTTTAAGTTGCCCTAGTTTAGGACATTCTTTAATATTAGTCAGCTAATGGAGCCCATCTCAACATTTAACATTTAACATCATGGGGAGATGGCGCTGTAGTGTTTTGGGGACATGGTTTCAAATCCCATCATGATCAATAGTGAAATTTGAATTCATAAAAATCTGGAATTTAAGAATTAATCTACTAGTGACCATGTAACCATTGTTGGTTGTTGTAAATACCCAAGTAGTTCGCTAATGGCCATTAGGAAAGGAAATCTGTTATCCTTGTTTGATTGGGTATACATGTGACACCAGATCCACAGCAGTGTTGTTGACTCTTAAATGACCTAGCAAGCCACTCAGTTCAGGGAGAATTAGAGGTGGGAAATAAATTCTTGCCCTTCAGTGATGCTTGTATCCCATGAACAATTGAAAAAGAAGTTTTGTTTTAACGTTGTTTCAGGCCAAGGCTGTCTTACAGCTGTGTCACCCGACTGACACTACTATAAAGCAGCCTTTGACAGTCACTGACCCTCCTTCTTATTGCTGATCCTCCAGTTCATAGTCTCTGGCCTCCCTGGCCCTCCCTCTCATTGTCTCTCTAGCTTGTAGTTTGTCTCATGGAAGTTTAAACTGCTTTTGTTGACCCTCACCACTGATCTCCAGAATTGTTGCTCACAACAAAGTTTCCAGAGAGGGAAACAGTGATCCAGAAAAGCAGAGAATGAGAATTTTAGGGAGAGGAAGGGTCCACAGTAGCTGAAAGGGTCAGGGAGTGGGAGAGTCTGTAACCTGGACCATTGATGGCGAGAGGGAGGGTCAGGGGCTGAGACACCAGGATGGTAGTGAGCAAAACATTTAGAGAGCAGAATCAGCAGTGAACGGGAAGTTGAAAGGCAGCTTTTATTTTAATAGTTTTAATTTATTTCAAAAATCTTTTCATTTACTAACATAGAAATTTAGTAATGTAGACTGTTTCAACTTTCAGTTGTTATGATCCCAGCTGATGTTATTGTTGCACAAATCAGATTCCAGACTGAAACCTGGCTTGGCAGATCATGTGGTTTTTTTTTTGGTTTTAATGAGGTCATTTTCTTTTACTGAAACATAAGCACATAAAGCTGCAAATGTGGTCTTAACAATAAAAGAGAAGTATATTGACAGAATTAGCAATATAAAGTAATAGAAGTCAAGTTAAAATAGAATAAACAGGATGATTTACTTACAACGCACCTTTTAAACATTTCAAAACACATCGCTAAATATAATCCCATTAATCCCATAGTATTCAAACATCCATATTTGAGAGAGAATTTCTCTTTCTTAATTTTTCATTCCACTGAGCGTAGACTTTGTCAGCATCACTCAAATCCTTCAAGACTTTAGCCAAATACTTCTGGCCTGGAACATTAAAATTAAACTCCTTACTCTGAGGTAATCCCTTTCTTAACAGTTCTAAATGTTCTCCCCTTCTCAGGAGCAATTGTTTGGTGCATCCAGCTTTAGCTAAACTGAAACCCAGAAGATTTTTTTTACAAGCTATGGATACTTCCACTAATCAAAAATTATATCATTTCCAGAACCTTCTAACTGAAAACAACATTGTTTACTTTGTTCACCCATTAAAATTCTCTCAATATAAACAAATTCCTATTAGCCTCCAAGAACTATTTTTCTCATTGTGGTATTTTTAATGAAATCATCATAGCTTCAGAAATACTCAACTATGAAATCCCTTCTCGCGCAGAGAAAATGTACCACTATTTCAAATGCAAATTTGAACAAAATTATATTTAAATTTAAATAAATCATACATGTTATATCAAACAGGGTATAATGACTTAGCGTCTCCACTCTAATCTATCATAGACACTAAGGAGGAAACAAATCTTTCGGGAAGACTGGCCTGCAACTCAGAATGAAGATTTACTTTTCACTTTGCATAGAAGGTGGTGTGTTGCGTGCACAAGTGAGACAGAGAAAGAAAGCAAGAGGGAAAAATATTTTCGGAGAATATCCACAAAAGGGTGGCTTGAAAATAATAAGATAAATAAAGCTATGAAAATGTGGTTCTTTTCCAACCTGGTTGAAAAACCAAGGCCCATAGTGTGTGATTAACACCAGGTTGGAAATGTACACAAACAGAACAAACTTCTACCAAGATAACTCGAAAAACGCCAAGGTTAATGACCAAAATGTATTTGGTCAATGGACTTCTTTTCAAATAGATTAATGATCTAAGTTCCATCTAAATTGTAAAGCCACATAAGGAAATAAAGGCTGACTGTTACTTGTAGTTTGTGACTGGCTACTGGTATGGCTGCCCCATTATTCATAGAGTTTTTCAGTATGTATATAAGCCATTCAACCCATTATTGTCTGTGCTAACACTTTGAAAGAAGTGACCAATTAGTCCCACTCTCATGTCACACATAATGCTCATCTATGACAGTACATAGATGGACTGTCATAGATGTACTCACAGTGTAGAGAGTGCTTTGATTTTTAAAAAATTGCATACCTATAGAGGTCAATGAGATGGTTGTGTCTGCATCTCACTGTAGAATCTATCTAGCCTTGCACGCTCCCTTCATAGGTGAGACAGCCAGAAAGCACTGCACTGCATATGTGGCACTGTATATTTAGCTACTCCACTCCTGGCTTACATTTCACAGTATTTTGCAGAACCCTCGAATATCTTTGTAAACAAAGACTATCACAGAGTTCCACAGACTCTAATTTGAGAAACACTGATATAGATGATAGTACACATGAGGTTTAAATGCCTGGAAGTTGCAGTTTGTTCTAATTGTGCACATTTCCTAGAGTTCGGATGTGATAATAAACCTTCCTTCACAAAGAGCTGGCAGAATCAATCTCTGCATTGAGTGCGTCTCATCAGGATGAGATTTTAATACATTGCATTTGTTAATTGGATCCAATGAGTTATAACAGGGCAGGGGACAAATATAGAAGAAAAATGAAACTTGGATGGAAAACTAATGATAGAAAGGAGTTCTATTCAGGAGGATTCGGCTTCTAGGCACAGCAAAACTAAAGGTCTTGTATTTATATATTTTATGAACTCAAAATGTCCAAAACTACATCAAAACTGTAAATACATATCCTCACTTTTTTCTCGATCTTGCAGCAATATCTATGGTAATTGACAGTAAAGTTTTAATTCTAATATGATCAACAAAATTGAATTAGCCTTTTGAGGGGTAGGTAATAATTTAGCTAAGTTATTTTCAGAAAGGTATAAAGCTTGTCTATGGGAGTAAAGTAATTCTTTATTCATTGAGAGAGAGCTATAAACACTTCCATCTGACTCAATTTACAAAGCACGGGCATGCCTGCAAATGGTGTGAATGGAGGACCTCCTGGGTAAACTAGTATTGCCTTAATTTTAGTTGAACTGTTTGCTACAAGAACTGTGTGCCCTCAGTGAGTTCAAAGAGCTTTGTGACATGTAATGTAATTAATGACATGTCAAGTTCTTGAAAAGAGATAAAGGCTGGTTGCTACTTCTAATCTGTGACTGGCTACTAGTCCAGCTGACCCACTAATCACAAAGTCTTTCAGTACGCGTGTGAGCCATTTGATCCATCCTTGCCAGTGCTAACTATTTATCCACTTTCCCTTTTCTCAAAACCCACAAAATAGCAAATCTTGAAAAGCCGTGACACATTACTCAAAGTCTTTGAAGTGGTTAGCATTATGTCAGTGCTGAAACCCCTCTGCCCGATAAAACCTCCAGCACTCCTTTAGTGGAGACACATTTTCAGACTACCACTCTGCAAAGAGCTTTGTAACTCTCTGTTTTCCTAGCAGAACAACAATGTCCCTTTTCTGCCTTCAAGGGATTTTGGACATTATTCTGTATTTTCAACCTTGACGCAACATTTGAAAAACAAATCCATGTGCCTCTGAATCAATGTTAAATTGTCATCAAACAACTTTGAATGTCATCCTTTGACCTTTTGTTTTACCCTCCTGAGTTAGTGGCACAGGCAAGAGTAGAGTTGCAGCCTTATTTCAATAGGTCTCAGTCTTGTTTGGCCAGGAGCTGACCTTCCTCAGGCATTGAGACAGATGTTTTGCATTTCCGCCCTCTTTCTGAATGACATCAGGGCTGGCAGGAAGCTGGAATACCTACCACCTTCTCTTTCTTTTTGTCCTCAGTACTTGAGATAGGCGTAGATCACTTGTCAAACTGGCATGGGTTGGATTAGTTTCCTTGTGGTCATCATTATTTCTAGAGTAGTGCCTCAATGACAGTGGAAGATTGGGCATTTTCTGAGCAATTCCAGATGCATTGCAGAATTGTAGAAGGCTACAACACAGAAAAATTTGGTCCATTGTAACCGTGCTAGCTCTTTCATGAAGTAATTCAGTTAATCTCATTGTTCAATTTTTTCCCCATATTCCTGAAAATGTTCTCCTTCAAATATTTGTATATTTTCCATGTGAAAGCTAGTATTGTTTCTGAATCCAATTTCCAATCTGAGCTCCAAATTCTAACCAATTGTTGCTTTAAATGGTTTTGCCTCGTGTCACCTCTGATTTTTTTTTTGCCAATCATTTTATGTCCTGTGGTGATTCATCCGTTGGAAACAGCTGCTCTTTACTTAGCCTATCTAAATATTCCATGATTTTAAAAACCTCTTCCAAGTTGTTTCAGCCTCGTCTGCTTTAAGGTGAACAATCCCAGCATATCCAGTCCGTCTATATAGCTGTAATCCTCATTTCTGCTACCATTTGATAACTCGCTTCTGTAATGGCTCCAGAGTCTTCACCTAAAGTTTTGTGCCCAGATTTGGACAAAATGCTCTAGGTGGGACCAGACTGATGTTTTGTATAGATTTAGTATCATGGTTGCAGCATGCTTTTTCCACTGTATTTTCCAACCATCTTGGTAAAAGTCCCATTTGTAGTTATCAATGGCTCAGTTGTTCTGTTTTTGATTATATGAGCATTTATTCTTAATGCTCAGGGTGCTTGATTGGATAAGCCTGGATGTGAACTCAGAGAAAAATAAAAAAAATACTGGAAGGAGCTGGAAACCAAATTTGAAGCATGGAGTAAACATTTTAAAACAGTTTGAATAAACTCTTTCTTAATTCATTCACAGGCTATGAGCATAATTGCGGATCCCTAATTGCCCAGAGATCAGTTAAGAGTCAATCACATCATTATGTGTCTGGAGTCACTTGTCGGTAAGAATAGCAGATTTCCTTCTGAATCGGTCATTAGTGAATCAGATGATTCAGTGGTTACATTGTCACCATTAGGCCAGTTCTATATTACAGATCTTTCTTGAATTAAAATTTCACCAGCTGCCATGGTGAGATTTGAAACCACGTCCACAGCATATTGACCTGGGTTCTGCAAGACTAGTCCAGGGACATTATCACTAGCCACCAGCTCTCCCAAGGTTTGCCTACATAGAAATTAGTATCATCTCTTCATTGCTGTGAGATGTATGAAGTATCCAACATAAGCCTGGGCCCCAACTCCTCTCCTCCATTATAATGCAGGACATTATAGGACATGTGGGATTTCAGACTCCAATTTTTGGTCTAGACCTACATTTCTTATAAAATATTAATGTTGTCTGTCGCACATCTTTCCCCTGCCCTAGGATATAATTCACAGTTGAAACCAAAGGTGCATTTAGAATTAATTTCCCACAGTTAAAGTTCAAGCAACAGATTTTTTGGCAATGGTAAGTTAATTCAGGTGAAAGACTTACTTGCCAAACAGTGAGTAACTTGCAAAATATTTTTCCAGCCCTAAGATGTCAAGTCATCACAATTTGCAAGATTTGAAATCGTTTGTCTGTTTCCAATCTGCATTTTCTTATATTTGCTGATGTTTACTTTAGTGGAAGTCTTGCTTTCACGAACAAAGAGCAGATATGATAGCCACAAACAAAAACAAATCAGGTTTCTGCATGAAATCTGGTGTTTTTTGCATTGTGCCTACATTTCTCATTTTGAGGGTCTGTAAATGGACCATAGGCATCTCTCTCCATTTCAGAGAGATAAATGGTGACGGCTTGAGGGGTACCATGCATGGCTGATGAGGAAATCTCCACTTTGACGGTAAATTTGGCCTAATATTCAAAAATGAATTCAAGGTAGGTCTAAAATGGTAAGCCAATCCTATCCTGCGTCTTTCCTATTGGCTGGATTAGAACTTGCAAACAATGACAGACAAGATGATACCAGTCTGTTCATCCACATAAATTTGATGTCTTGTTCTCTGATACACGCAATGATGTAATCTTCAAGGAAAAGCAGGTGTGGGGGGATGAAGTCTGGAAAATTCCTTTCAAAGTCCCTTACTGAACAGTTTGATCCCAGTAGACCACAATGCCCCTGATGAATGTTCCATTCCGGGCTCTTACACAGAGGTTTTCTTTTTATTCACTCGTAGGATGTGGGAAGTGGGCATTGCCAGCATTTATTGCCTGTCTGTATTTGCCCTTGAGAAGATGGTGAGCTGCCTTCTTGAACCACTACAGTCTGTGTTATGTAGGTTGACCCATAATGCATTTAGTGAGGGAATTCCAGGATTTTGACCCAGTGACAGTGAAGGAACAGGAATAGATTTCCAAATTAGGATGTTGAGTGTTTTGGATGGGAATGTGCCAGTGTGTTTGTTCCTACGTGCCTGCAGTCCTTGGTCTTCTAGATGGAAGTGGTTGTGGGCTTGGAAGGTGCTGTCTAAGGATCTTTAGTGAATTTCTGCAGTACATCCCAGAAATAGTACACACTGCTACTACTGAGCGTTGGTGGTGGGTGGATTGGATGTTTATGGATGTAATGTTAATGAAGCGGGCTACTTTGTCCCGGATGGTGTTGAGCTTCATGAGTGTTTTCAGAGCTGGTGGCAGTGGAGTAGGCAGCAACCGGGCTCCTATGCCCAGGACTCATTCACTCTGTCCGCTTTTCTTCTTTTTCTCATTTTTTTTACTTTCTGGGGAGAGCACTGTTGTGGTGGCGTTGGCGGCAATGGCATCAATGAAGAAGACCAAAGGCAGTAGGAAGGTGACTTCATCAGTGTCCAGAGCATGGCAACAGCTGGTGAGCCCAGAGCAGGGCTCTGGCAGATGACAGCAAGATGGCTGTTGAGCCTGGTGCAAGACACTGGCAGCGGCATTGAGAAGGCAGCTGGCAGAGGGGCAAGTATGGGACCCAGTATCGGCTGCTACATATTTGGAGGCAACATCGGCAAGGTAAGCCCAATGGCGGAATATGATGCCTGAGGAACGGCAAGTTCTAATGGTCATTGGTTGGGTCCAGCACTGGCAGTGGAGAAGTGTTGGCAGGAGGGTTACATGTCTGTCTTTAAGCTTCTTTTTATTCTTAAACTATTCAAAATGGTGCCAAAATCATGGGACGGTGGAAGCTTTTCACTGCATTTTTCTCTGTAAAATTCATTTGACAATAAAATTATTAACCATTCACCATCCCAGAAAGTGGTGATTATTCCATCACACTCCTGACTTGTACTTTGGAGATGGCGGACAGGCTTCAGAAGTCAGGAAGTGAGTTATTTGCTGCTGTATTCCTAGCCTCTGACCTGCTCTTGTAGCCATTGTATTTATATGGTGATCCCAGTTGAGCTTCTGGTCAATCATAACCCCCAGGATGTTGATAGTGGGGGGATTCAGTGATGGTAACACCATTGAAAGTCAAGGGGTGGTGGTTAGATTGTCTCTGAGGGTTGGGGTTAGGGTTAATCTCAGCCACAATCAGAAAAATGTCCAACACTACCTTAAAGGACCTGAATGAAGTAATGTTCACCACAAGTCCAATCTTTTCTGGAAAAGGAAAGACATCCTAATATCTAGCCCTATTCTATCTTGTTGTAATTTGAGATTGTGGCCCTACCACCACCATCTCTTCCCCATCCCAAACCTTCCCACACCTTCAAAACCCATTCATTCAAATAAGCTATCTACCAAAACAGTTTAAACTCTTCTTCATTTTATCAACCATAATTAAATTGCGCCTAAGTCCACACTTCTCCAAAGTGTTAAAAAAAACCACTTTACATCAGATTTTTGTGGATCGATACAAGAGTTGCAGCACAGGTATTGACAGAAGATAATGTTTCACTTTCAGTACTCCAGTATTCCAAACCAATGGACATCTTTTTGCAGCCTTTTCCCAACATACTTCCTCATAGCCTATTATCCCAACCACCACTGAATACGGAAAACATTATAAAACCCAAATGATTGTAATCACTATTGTTACTACGAACACCCAATTAATTTTCCCTTAGAATTTAATCAAAATTAGTCTGCAAACGAGTTTAAACTTCCATACTTTGAATGTCGGGATGTGAAGAATCATTTTACTGGTCCCAGCACATTTGTTATTAATGGGATTTACTGTAGCAGGAAACAGCGACAGAAAAGGCTATATTAAAAACAAGTATTCCCTGAGTAAATTTAAAATTGGCTTTGTTTGTTAAGGAAAATAATATAGAATTGGAACATCCCTCAGAGAATGGCATTAAAAATGTCAGGCTAAGACTGTGGGAAAATGCTGAAGAGTTTGTTAAAAAGAAAAAAAAGTCCTGGCACTGTGGAATCTGCAGCAATGAGGAGCTTGAAGGTTGCATATGGATGGTTTCCTGGCTGAGCCGTTTTCATAAAAGTGGCATTCCTTGACAACAGGACAATTGAATGTATCTCAGAACCAAACCTAACTTCAAAACCACCCCAAAATCAGCCAAAAATAGAGGTGCATTCATAAAGACACGGTAGCTTCCCAAAAATATTTTTGTTGAGAATCCTCAGTTCTAAATATCAACATAAGCATGCAATATGCTTTATATATTACATGAACTTGTGCTCAACTCTGGAATCTTCCAGAACAATGGTGTCATACACAGAAATTGAGTATTTAAAGGGGTGCTGTCAAAGGCTGCCCATCTGTCAAAGCGATTTACAGAATGATAAATCGATATGATACAATTGTTGATCACCCTGTAACATCAAATACGTTTGTTTGAGCTTAATCCAAAATGTGTTACCAGACTTTATTACCAAAAGTAATAGTGTGACGATGTTCTTTATAAGTAAATGATACAGCAACTTCAAGCTTGATTAGATATGCAATTTGATGTCACTGTGCTAAAGCTGCAGTCTGAGATACTCTGTTCTACGGGTAACTCTGCAAAAGCTATTCCACTATTTACCTCACCATTGACATGTTGAAATTGATGTATTTGTGTCATAGACATTAACTAACTTATCAAAGCAAGTTAAGTCTAGTCACCTCAAGCTTAAGTACCCTTTGAATGAAGTTATAATTATTCAGTTCTGACAATCATCCTTTCTGGCACTGAAAATAATTATTAAAATTGTGAAAGCTCACTTCCTTCGGCTTTTAGTAATTCGAGACATTTAAAATGTCCAATTTAAAAATGTTTTCCTTTACCTTCGCACTTTTTTTCAAACTTGCTGAATCCAGTCTTTTCTTCTTATGCTTTCTTCTTAGTCCTTCAGCCGTATTCTTTTCAATTCTTTAATCTGATTACAGAGAAACACCTGTGCTCAGTCACCGAGTTCACTCAGGTCCCAAGGAGCCTGCCACAGTTTGCGTGTTCGGTAACTTTATGGACAGAAGTGTTCTGGATGAAGAGGAGAATTTAGTTAATGTTAGATGTAATTAGATGCTCTGCTTTATCAGTGCCCTTGTCCATTGTAGAAAATTGTGATATACTGATGTTTCTGCCCTGACCAGAAATTCAATTGAGCTTGTCTACACTTTTGTAATTGACTGTTAGAGTCTACAAACAGAATGAGCCTTTTGCTAAATTTGCCTAGTAGATAACACTGTTCCATTAATCAGAAAATTAGAAAAAGAACTAACAACAGGAGCCAAGAGAAAAGCTCCACACAGTCAGAGATTTCCTGCAGTTTGATGCATAAAGTAAGCAGATTTGGTCCCCTTTCTGGTGCACGGATGGTGCAATCATTGGTGCTGCCCCATACAAATGGCATTCGTTAGCAAAGCCTAACAGCAACAACTTGTACTAATGTAGCGCCTTTAACGTACCAAATTGCCCCAATACTTTTCGCATTCCAATCAAACCTGGAATTTCCTGCTAGGCCCAGAAGCCCAACATAGGGAAAATTTCCAAACTCTAGCCCTGCACCACATGAGATGTTGACACATGACAGGATTTTTCAATTAATGGCTAAAGGGTACACTTGCCACCCAAAGAAGAACAACAGGTGAAGTGTCAAGGATTAAAGGGTTAATAGAAGACCCTCCTGCAATGACACTTCTGCAGCACTCCCACCATTGGAAGCAGGGGCTGCAAATTGAGATAGAAAATGGAGAGAGAAGGTGACTCCATTTTGAGGTGCTCTCTGAATATGCCTTAAAAATTTGCAACTAGAAGGAGGCCACATCTGTCAGGCTGTCCTCCTGGAGGAGAAACGTAACCAGGGGATAGCAACTGGGAGGTGGGGGAGGGGGCTGCATAGGGATAGGGCTGTGTAGGGAGGGGATCGGGAGGTGTTTGTTAAAAAGCCCACAGGCGTCATCTCCTCCTTCTGACAATTTTTCAGCAATTGCTGAGGCCTGCCTACTCACTGGAAAATTCCAGTCACCCAGGGATGGGGCATTAATAGGCCCCTTCCTTCGTTCTGTAGGCCAAGGTGGAGAAAAACAAAGGAAGAGATTTTAAGACAGCTGCCAAACGCGATAGCTAGTGGTTTTTTAAGGACTTTAAAGCAGAGCGGTGGAGAGATGGAGAGGTTTGTGGCAGGAATTCCAGAGCTTAGTGCCAGAAAAGATGGCTGCCATTGATGAGTAGAAGGAATTTGGCCAGAATTGGAGGAATGTAGAGTTTTCAGACCACTGACAGAAACTACTGAAAGAAGGCAAGATGCGACCAGGGTGATATTTGAACATAGGGCCAAAGATTAAAACAAAAGCAGACTACAACATTTTCTGTCCGTTGAAGATCCAGCATACCTCTGAATATAAAATCTCCAGGAAGTCACAGTAAACTCATTGTGCCAAATCAGGGGTGCTCTGTCTTTACAGACTGAACGAGCCATTTAACATATCAATACACCAAATATAAACCAAAGTAAATACACCGTAAACTGACTGAAGCAGATAGTCATACAACACAGAAACAGACTCCTCAGTCCAACTCATCTGTACCAACCAGATATCCTAAATTAACCTAGTCCTATTTGACAGCATTTGGAAGAATAAAGAGGATAGCAAGCCAACTGGCAGCATTTTGAATGCCTACTGACCCAATTTTTGCCAGTCAAATCCTATCCTCTTCAACATTAGTAATGGTGTTCTAAAAATTAGTTGGCAGTATTAACAAATTGACATGTTCATTTGTACTTGGGTCTAGAGGGCCCAAAGCTGCGGAGTGTGTTCTACCTGAAGCAGGTGCACCCTCCACAGCTTCAGCTTCCACTGGGCTGAGAGCAGTAGAAAGGGTGGAGATGGCATGTCTCAACCATTCAGACACAAAAGCCCCTGGGCTCACCTGACCAAATCCTCAATGCCAATGGACTCCACTGTAGGAAGCACCCCAGCTGCAGAAACCTTTCCAAGGCTTCACTGAGAAAGGAGACTACCTTCAGAGGGCACGTAAGTAACACTTCACTATAAATATTTTCTCAGATTTGTAGATATAGGTCCACTTTTCATCATCAGCTGTGTGAGTGAATGTCTGTCTAGTTGTAATTAGAACATTGAAGGTACTGAGCGCAGCACCGCATGATGTTTGATGATCTTCTGGTACCGCCAAAAGGCACTGAAGTGTTTGATCAGCCATGATCATATTGAACGGTGGGGCAGTCTCATTGGGCTACCTGTTCCTCTATTCCTATGAAAATGGTGGGTGTGGGGTGGTTGGGAGGAGGTGAGAGAGAGTGTGAGGGAAAATGTTGCAGGCAATAGTGAGGCTGGTACACCATGAGCATTGGTGTGAGGTGGGTGCAGTAGCACAGATAGTGATGGTATGTCGTTGCAGACAGAAGATGGTTGCAGTTACCCTTTCAGAGTGAGAAGGTGCTGGGATTTCTTTCAGATGGTACAGAGTGCACCGACCCAGGTGGCAATCTTGGACCAGGCTGGCAGGGCCTGGTGTCATGGCCTCCGCTGGTGGTCCTGGGAGAAGATGTTGTTTCGCCTCTGCACCAATTCATCAACCAGGACTTCCAGGTTCCTGTCCACAAAGTATGGTGCCATGTTTACCTTTTCTAGGGCAAATGTCTCCAGCTATGCAGGGTACGTCCAGACTGTCAGCACTTGACTAGGTACAAAGTGTCCTTTGGCACCAGGGATCCCAGAATTTCCTGCAGGTTGCAAGTACTTCCACTTATGGCAAGTGGGAAAATCAATGAGAAGGGTGACATACATTCGTTGTACCTCATCAATGAGGCCAGTTTGGGACAATCACGCAAGAAAACTCCCCATGCCTTGTGGGGAGAAAACCTCCGTGAAATTCAACAAAAATTACACTCAGCCAGGTTGTGGTCAAATTCGGCTCTGAAACATACCAGTTTACATGGATCCAGAGCCTGGGTCTGTCAGCTCCCTGATGACATTCTCACATAACATCCTCTGGAGATAGTTATATTCAATAAAGCCTGTTTAACATTCACTCACAAGAGTATGGATCTCAAATTACTGCAGTAAGTGCATCATGGAAAAGGTACAGTCCTGGTGGTGAGCAGGTTGATGGAAATTTATATCATACAATAGCGATATAATGAAACAATAAACAATAGCATGTTAAACTATGTTTTGCAATAGGCTACAGGTAGGCTGCACGCATTACAACATTCAATATAGATTAAGGTTCAACTTATCAAATTTCAGAGACCTGAGATCCACTTACAGCCAAAAGCCTTTGTGAACTTTATTCCTTGAATTTATTTCTTCTTTTAATGTCAGTAATCATTGCTGCAGCTGTATTGGTATTTACTTTGCATGCCATGTGACAGGAAAAGAGGGTTTGCAGGAAGAAAAGATAGGCGGTCTCATCGTATGACAAAAAGAGATAATTTAACTGAAAATGAGCACACAGCATTTTACCAAGGTTCCTGCCTTTCCATATATAATGGAACAGGACTCTAAGGCATGTGTGTAACTTACCATGGAGTCAAGTAACAGATTGACACAGCACTGTGTAAGGTTCATGGTGGCTTACGTTCTTATTCACACAGATTAAGTTCTGTGCATCTCCTCCTGGGAGGAGAGTAAGCTGATCAGAGGAAGCCTCCACAACTTGACTCTGGAGAGCTGCCTGGTAGGTGGGCCAAAGAGTACAACTGAGTGCCATATTCGAGGAACTGTCAGTAGCTCCTGGTTCAGTAATAGAGGGAAGCTATGGATTCAAAGGTTAACATGGGAAGGGAGAGAATGAAAGCTATGGGGAAAGTATAATGCGTAAACTTAGAAAAGATTGGATACTGCTAAATAAAAAAAAGTTTTTGTTTATAATTGAATTTGTGTGTACTTTAATAAGCTACAATTGGCTATCAGTGTGCAGAAGAGCTTCACTCTGATCCACAGAAATTGATGAGAATACCAGGGAGTGGAACTGGTTCCCACTATACTGCACTCCAGTGAATTGAAATGGAAAACCCTCAGATTCATTACAGGCTGTGTCCATTACGCGCTGTTACCAGAATTTATTTTTGACACTTCCTTAGCTTCAATGATCTTTTTCTGACTGAATTACACATTTTACATGTCAGCAGTGCACGGGCAATGCACATTCAATAGTACAGACCAAGCCCTGCCTATTAAATTATCCCATAAATTGATATCAAAATGATGTTTAATTATGCTCAAATCCTATGTGTAGCAACATTGGGTGAAAGGGAACAGATGTATGGCTCTTCAAAGCACCATCCAAGTGTCACTCACCCTTGCCCTTGAACTGCATTAATTGGTGTGAATTACTTCAGTTGCACAGTCATCGTGGAACTTTGAGCAAGGGACCTCTTTTCAAATGACCTTTATTTTATATTTTCATAGGATGTGGGTATTGGTGGTAATCCCTAATTGCCCTTAAAATGAGTGGCTTGCTAGGCCATTTCAGAGTAATTAGGAGTCACAAGGACAAGAATAGCAGATTCCCTTCCCTATAAGACATTATCGGACCACATAGGTTTCTACCACAATCATTGATAGTTTCATAGTCACTATTGCTGAGACTGGCTTTAGTTTATGACTTATTAATTGAATTCAAATTGCACTAATTGTTGTGATGATATTTGAACCCCTGACTTTACAGCACTAGTCAGGACATCAAGAATAGTAGCAACAACATTACTGTTGTGTTTCATGTTCTTCTATATGTTAGCCTATGTAACACATACCATAAAGAGTTGGGTTCTTATTGAGTCGAATATCTGTAAGTTTATTAACAACTAACAGTGTGTATTAAAATGACATCTCCAAATTACACACATAATCTAGGATATGTGCTTACTTAGATCATGGTTACATACATACATTGACTGACTGACTAACTAACTAACTAACTAGCTGGCTGCTTGCTAACAGATGAATTGCCAACTAGCAGAAATCACAAAGTACAATGTACATTTTACAGTAGAGTGTCACATGTTGTGATATCATCTAGCTGTCTTAAAGGTATAATACCCTTCTGAGTTCCATGCAAAGAAAAATTAACCACCAGACGACTGTCTCCCTATTTAAATATGACTATTCTCCATTCTTAAATGTTAACTCGATATTTCTCTTTCCACAGATGCTGCCAGAATGAGTATTTCTAACTCTTTTTCTGCCTTTATTTCGGATTTCCAGCATCTAAGGTATGTTGGCTTTATACTAGAAAAGTTATTGTCCAATCACTTTGAAAATGGATTAGCCATATCAACACCAGGGACTTTAAGAAATAGTCAGACACCAGAAAATGTCTCTTTGGTTTATTCCTACCCCATCACATCACCTCCAGTGACTCCATAAAGGATTTATCAGTAAAGCCCTAAAATTGCAAATATTTATAAAAACTCTGGGAAGCTTCCAGTATAGCCCCCCCATTCATTTGGCTCATATGAATAGTGTTTTCCTTCTAGTGTAAACATGATTTGATGAACTAAGTGGTGTGTCTCTGCCTACAGATGATGCAATCAACATTGAAGATCCCACTAAATGAGGGGTGAATCAAGGTCCAGATGCTTCTAAACTACTTTCAACAAGAGAAGTTTTTCCTACTGTTGATTGAAGGATTCCTTAAGCAATCTGTTTGGCACAATGTTAAGATACCTGCAGTTTTATTCCCAGGCTGGGCAGCAGGATTAATGAGAAGCTATTTATACAGCTGTGGATCTTTCTGAGACAGCGGGAAGGAGGATGTATTTGGGCTTCATTAATCATACAGCCCTCGGAAGAAACAAACAGGATCAGCACTGGGAGGGATTGTCTGCACAGCAGGTCCCATTAGGACAAACTGCAGCCTGGCCCACTGTTCAGAAGCCCAACTACACTGAACCAATTCACCCACCATGTTTACTCTGCTCCCTGCACTACCCCCACAGCCACTTCTCTCCAGGCATGTTCGTCTGGAGCTCAAGCACCCAGTGTAATTTTCTTTTCCCCACTTAAAAAATAACACCAAATTCAGTCATTTCAAATGAAACACGCCATCCAGTGCTACATCATTCACCGGTTTGAACGATGTTTGGCTTACACGGATGTTTGTACTGCAAATTGGTCGTGCAAATAAGCAGTTTGAAGGGGGAAGTTAGTGCCAATCACTGCCCATGCGACTAAAATTTCGATCCAAAATGTGCATTAGAGTTTCACAAAGAGCAAACCAAAAGTAGCACCCGGTTCCAACAAATGTAGGATTTCAATTTCAAATGGAGTGCGGGTCACAGATCGGCCATGAATACACTTAATGCTTTAACAGGCTCATCAGACTAAAGACTTATTCAGAGAGTCAGTAGCTTGTCAAATTCTCTCCCCGAGAGAGCAGAGTAGGCTCGGTCATTGTATTGTTCTCATGATGATATCAAATACAGACTATTAATCTTTAAAGCATTCCTGATGAAGGGTCTAGGCCCGAAACGTCAAGCTTTCCTGCTCCTATGATGCTGCTTGGCCTGCTGTGTTCATCCAGCTCCACACCTTGTTATCTCTATTAATCTTTAAATCTCATTGACTATCTAAAAAGCCTTGGACATTGGCTTGAGAAAAAAATGTTTAAAATTGTTAAAATAAAAACCTTACAGTCGTAAACTCAATAGGGTACAGCGCAATGTCTAAATAACACAGCTGAATTTCTCCATCACACTGGGAAAAGAGTATCCAAAGATAATAGCTTGGATATTAAAATTCATCAGCTGGAACGTATAGCTCACAATGTGACCTTCATTTGTCATTAGGTTGAAACTTCTACAGGTTTTGCTGAAACTCATTATGCAAAGAGGAAACTGAAACTACCCTATTGAGGAACATTGGAATATAGATGCAAGTGTAGGCCATTCAGTCCCTCATGCCTGCTCCATCCTACTTCATGGCTGATCATCTATATCAATACGATATTATCCTTCTGTTTTAATATTACTAGTAACTAGATATCTATCAATCTGACTTGAAATTACTTCGGCTGAGCTTCCACAGCCAGTAAAGAATTCCGAAGATATATCACCCTCAGAATGAAAAATTTAACTTTTGGTCTCAGCCTTAAATGACTTCCCTTAGTGTCCCTATACTAGATCCCATAGCCAAGGGATCATCTACTGCTGCACTCCCTCCATAGCAAGTATATCCTTCCTTAGGCAAGGAACCAGAATTATACACAATAATCCAGGAGCAGTCTCACCAGTGTTCTGTCCAATTGAAGCAATACCTCTTTGCTCCTGCACTCAAATCCTCTTGTAATAAAGGCTAACATTCTGTTTGTTTTCCAAATTGCTAGCTGCATCTTTATACTAGCTTTCTGTGACTTATGAACAAGGATGACTAGATTCCTTTGGACATCAATACATTCCAACCTGTCACCATTTAAGAAATATTCAGTCCCTTTGTTCTTCCTACCAAAGTAGATAACCTCTCAATTATCCACATTATATTCCATGTGCCATCCTCTTGTCCAATCACTCAACCTGTCCAAGTTGCCTCAAATCCCCTTTGTATCCTTCTCATAACTCTCATTCTCATCAGGTTTTGCATCATCTGCAAACTTGGAAATATTATAAATGGTGCTCAATCCAAATCACTGAAACCTATAGTGAGCAGCTCGGGCCCCGAGTACTGGTCCTTGTAGTACCCTACTAGTCACAGCCTGAGAATTTATTCCTCTTCTTTGCTTTCTGCTTGCATCACCAATCCTCAATCCTTGCTAGTATATTACCCTCAGTCATACATACTTAAATTTTGCTTGCTTACCTGTTTGGAAATTCAGCAAAACCCTTCTGAAAATCTGAATATACCACATCTACTGGTTTCCCTTTATCAATTCTTCAAAAATATCCTTTAAAATCTTTAACAGTCTTATTAGATGTGATTTCGCCTTCACCTACCCATGTGGACTCTGTACAATGAGGTTTGGGCTTTGCTCCATGAAGTACGGCAACCAATTAGCGTGGTTATGATCCCAACAAATTGCCACACCTGTGAACCAATAGCCTGCACAGCACAATGGCATTGTCACAGGGATGAAAGCCATAATCATAGCTGCCTCCGAACCCGCAAAGAGCATTCTCCTACCGTTCGAAAACATCCCCCAACTTGAGGAGTGCTCAGTACATCCCTTTTGTGTTGCCAACAAGCATTCCTCAAGGGTAAGGTGCCCTCACAGTTCCCAACCTACCGTAGCAGCACTCAACTCTCCAAGTGGGTTGTCGAGTGAGGCTCCAGAGCTGCTAATCGTCTTATTGGTTCTCCAGCCTTTGGGACGTGCTTCATTTCTATAACAGCACAGTGAACCAATTAGATGCCATCTTCCACAATAGCACATGACCTGTCTCGCTCACAGCAAATACGATATTAGGACTTCCATTCAGTCCTGACATTGGGATCCCAAAGCCAAAGGAACGTTTTCCCATTCGATTGTTCAGTCGATTGTTGTTATTTTTGTGGCATTTTATTTCAGCAACCTCTTTATTCTCATATAACTTGCTTACACCTATCGGGGGGCCAGTCACTTAAGGTTTTTGCTAATCAAAAGATAACCAATTATAACTCAACACTGTTGAAAGCATCTAGTATTGTTCACCACTTTTTCTCTATGTGATAGAGACACACTGTCTGCAAGAATGTTTAACTGGTTGGTGCCTCAGCGGGAGACTTAAGTTCTAGCCACACAATGAACTCACCAAGCCCTGGATCAACAGGAAATAACAAGGACACTCCCTTGTTGGCTCATTTGGTGAAGCCAGCTTGTAAATGAACCATATGGATCAGCAGGTTCCAAATTTAATTCTTAACCTGCTTTGAGTTAGCAACAGATGGGGCACTGCAATTGACCTTGATCAGCAAGTAGAAAATCAGATGAGAATCTCATTACTCCCGGTCGTTATTCTAGAATCTTAAGAGTGCTCCATTGGAGGCAGACATTAAGGTCAAACAGAGATAAAGGGGACTTGTCTGCCTCCTCTCCACCTATCCTCTCCTCTATCCATCTTCTATCCGCCTCCCCCTCTCTCCCTATTTATTTCAGAACCCTCTTCCCCTCCCCCATTTCTGATGAAGGGTTTAGGCCCGAAACGTCGAGTTTTCCTGCTCCTATGATGCTGCTTGACTTGCTGTGTTCATCCAGCCCCATGCTTGTTATTAAGGTCAAACAATCCACATTAATATTTTCTTCCACACCAGTCACATGGTCTGATTCCTTTATCCTATTTTCTTTTCCTGCTATTTTCCAATTTCCACTTAATATGCTGGTTTACCAAACAGCTTTTGGACAACAATCATGAACATTACTTAAACAAATTAATGGCTACAGGAAGAGGAGACAGACCATCTGGTGGTGTTTTTTAATGGTGACTATTGACACCAGAAATAACACTATGGCCGAGAATTTTGAATCTTGAACACTACATGTAAATAATTTGTTTCTAATCTGCAACCTGCTTTTATTCATCTTACATTAAATTTGAACTCATTTACTGTCTTGTTGTCCAGCAAGAACTTTGCAAAGGTTTCAGAGGAGGAAATGGGAGCAGTTTTCAAATCTGTTCATCAGTGGGTGGAGTGTTATCACCTCCCAGCTGATGACCTATGCTAGAGTTTACAAAATCATTTCTTTGCTAAACCAGCAATGACTCTTTAAAGTGAAGGACCTTATAGTAACACAGTAAGCATTGTTGAGGCTCAGTAAGAGGTGGAAAGTTTTTTTTTGTAATGAAGAGTAGATGATAGTGCTTCTCCTAGCATTAGCTCCTGAACTGGAGCAGTATTAGAGCAGCCTCCAGTGAACCCTCCACTGTTTTGTCCCTTTTACACTGAAGGTTCAGGTCTTATTCCAGGACTTGATGGCCAAGAAAGGTGTATTCATAATGCAGCTAACCAGACTGATACTCAACCTGCAAATCATTCAAACACTCAGAAATGTCTAAGACTGGGAGAGATTCCTTATCAGCCGTGTGATGAAAAGAAAATTGGAGCCTCAACAATCACTATCCAGTTTTCCAGATCTCAACAATATGTGTGGAAGTGTATGTTGCACAGTAACCTGAACTTCCTGACTGAGATCCAAGACACTACCACCACCTATAAGCACAGGAGGCTAATTTGCATTATTCTTTAAGCTTTTAAAATTTGTTGGACAAGAATTATAGATATCTAGCACTCAATACGTTTCAAAATCATGAATCAGGCTAGATACCAAAACTGATCACATTGTACTGTTCACTCCCTACCATAAACCTTCATCATCCTGATGTGTATTTTTTAGGCAATTTGATCTCCATTGCTATGAAATGTTAACTTCTCTAATCTCTGATCAAAACTATAACCCTTCACCCTCCCAAAACATCCTCACAAATCTATGCCACATCTCTTCCATTATTCCCCTATTTACATGAAAATAGAACTACACTTAACATTGCAATTGTGGCCTTCAATGTCTTGTACAATGTCATCATTAATTCCTTGCTTTCATATTCTATGCCAAAATCAAACATTCCTTTTCTTTGCTACTCTTATCCTTTAGAAACAATGGAGATAATTTTAACCTCAAAAATGAAAGAATTAAGCTTGGTTGTTAAAGTGTTAACAATCTGAAGCAACACTAAACCCAGTTCAAACACTCCCATTTGTGGGTTTAATGAGAGGAGGAGATTGGATGAGTAACAAGCAACCAACCTGCTCTCGGGAAGTGGGTCAGTTGTTGAAATTTGAATGTCAACATTTAAAAGGGCATCCAATTTTAACTCATATTGACTGGTTTTCTCAGGAACTGAGAACCTGAGTGGTGAAAGGAGGAGAGAAGAGCTGAACCTATCAGGTAAGTTCCTTTAAGGCACTGCTTGTGATCACTAGCCCTTTCCCTGGTGATCACTGGCTCTCGTTTGCTCTTTCCTTAACTGCACTCATCTTCCACCTTCCAGCTTCTATGAGTAGAAACATCATGAGCCCCTCCAAACCTACCAGCTATGTTCTGCACACCTCATAATCTCTGTTCCATAACCATGAACCCTGCCTACTCCTGGACCTGCATTCCTCTCGCAACAAGTTGTGAAACTTGACAATTAGGGTGAACAAAAAACCATAGACTGTGAAACCATAAGATATTTGAGCAGAATTAGGTAATTCGGCCCATTAATGCTGCTGCACCATTTGATCATGGCTGATATGTTTCTCAACTCCTTTCTCCTGCCTTCTCCCAATAACCCTTGATCCCCTTACTAATCAAGAACCTATCTATCTCTGTCTTAAATGTACTCAATGACTTGGCCTCCACAGCCCTCTGTGGCAATGAGTTCCACAGATTCACCACCCTCTGGCTGAAGAAATTCCCCCTTATCTCAGCTCTAAAGCTTGGTTCCTCTACTCTGAGGCAGTAGCCTCAGGCACGAGTCTCTCATGCTAGTGGAAACATCTTCTCCATGTCAGGTCTATTCAGGACTCTCAGTATTCTGTAAGTTTCAATGAGATCCTCCCTCATCCTTCCAAACCCCACTGAGTACAGACACAGAATCCTCAACTGCTCCTGATTTTACAAGCCATTCATCTTCAGGATCTTGTATATCTCTTCTGAACCCTCTCCAAGGCTGGCACATCCTTCCTAAAAAACAAAAAATTGCAGATATTGAAAATCTGAAATCTGAAGAACGGTCACTGACAGCACTGACTCTGCTTTTTCACAACAGATGCTGCCAGACTTGATGGATTTCTCCAGAAATTTCTGTTTTAATTAACAATTGAGGTGATTTCTGGTTGAGGATTTGTTTAAAGCAATACGCACACTGGCATTGAGAATTGTCTATAACTCTGATCTCCTTTCCCTCGTGCCCACAAACTCCAGACCACCCCACCATCCCAATGCTCTAACATTCAAAATTCAATCTTAGTAAGTGTTAGGGTTAATGTGTATGTGGCACCATTGAGTAAGGACAATATCCAGCTTCCTTTATAGGGACTTTGCACATTAAAAAAACTTTCAAATACTCACCAGAGATCAAGAGAATGGCTGAAACTGTGGCTAAATAGTTTACTGTGAAATCAATTGCAACATATTGGGATGCCATGGACTGATGGTATAAAGTTTGTGTTCATGATGCTCAGCATAACTGGTACTCAGCCTCACAGGATACTCAGAGGAGACGGCAGAGGACATGGGTTCCCTCCTTCTAGCCCATCTCCTGTCAGTTCGTCAATTTACCATTGAGAGCTATGTATAAGTTGCTGTTCCATGATCACTAATGGAATAGCAGAGGATGCAACTTAAAAAGGGAGGAAAAAGTCATTGCAAAACTGAATAACATAGGAACAAAAGAAAGGAGTAGGCCATTCAGCCCCTCGATCCTGCTCTGCCATTCAGTAAGATCATGGCTGAGCAATGGCCAAACTCCATATGCCTGCCTTAGGCCCATATCCCCTGAAACCCTTGCATTAATAAAAAAAATTGTCCATCTCCCATTTAAATTTAATAATTGAATTAGCATTAATTGCTGTTTGAGGAAGAGAGGTCTAAATCTCCACTACGCTTTGCATGTAGAAGTGCTTTCTAACATCTCTCCTGAATGGCCTGGCCTTAAATCTTCGATTACATCCTTTGGTCCTAAAATCTTTAACCAGTGGAAATAGTTTCTCTTCATCTAACCTGTCTTCCCTCGTTAATATGCTAGCGTCCTCGATTAGGTCACGCGTTAACCTTCTAAATTCTACAGAACAAAGATCTAGTTTGTCATCTTGCCCCATGACAAACCCCTGAAGTCCAGGTATCACCTTGTAAACTCTTCAGTTCCATTAATTTCCCAATTAAGATGATTTACTTGAGCTAATCTTATTTAGACCCAGTCCCTGATCTTCCGTTAATTTCTTTGGAACTTCTGGCAAGTTATCCTCCTTTTCCATTGTGAATACTGAATCAAAATAACTGTTCAGCAGATCTGCCATTTCCCAAGGTTATTAACAATATCCCCAGTCTTAGCCTTCAGTGGGCCAATAGCACTCTTAACCAGCCGCTTTGCCTTTATATAACTATAAAGTCTCTTTTTCTAGTCTTGGATATCCTTTGCAAGTTTCTTTTCATAATCCTTTTTAGCTGCCCTTAGAAGCTGCTTTATGGCCCTTTGTGGGTCTTTGTATTTGTCCCATTCTGTGGGATCTGTACTGTTATTTACATTTTTCTAAGTCCTTTCTTTTAATTTTATGCTGTCTCTTAACTCCTTGGAAGTCCATGGCTGTTTTTTTTCTGTGAAGTGGAGCTTTTCCTTCTCATGGGTACAAACTGCTTCTGAATAGCATTAAATGTTTCTTTGGACACCCTTCACTGTTCCTCAGTTGTTTTACCAATTAACGGAGGTTCCCAGTTTACTGTGGACCACCTCTGCGTCTTCCCATTAAGGTTTAACCTACTTAAAACCAAAATTTTAATATCTGTTCTTTGCTCATCCCTTACAAATGCTACGTAAAACTTGATTATGTTATGATCACTGTTTGACAAATGCTCATGAAGAACTAGGTCACTAATTAAATCAGGCTCATCACTCATTACTATTATGAAATATTTCTTACCTCCTCGTCAGATCCAAGACATATTACCATTGGAAACTATCCCAGTCACACTCTAGAAATTCATAATCTTTCTGGCAGGTGATTATTTGTCTGCCCCAGTCTATGTTAAGATTAAAATCTTCCATTAATAATACACAGCCTTTACTACATAGTTGCATAATTTCTGTATTTATACAATGTATAAATTTTTACAATTTATGCGATACTTTTGAGCTACTACAAGTGGTCTATATATGAAACCTATTGTGGTTTTAGTTCCTTTACAATTCCACAGTTCCATCCATAAGGTCGCCACTGGGTGCATTCCTCTCATACGTGCTCCCTCACCATAGAAATGTTTCTAATCAGGAATGCTACTCCACCCTCTCTGCTGTTTTCTCTATCCCTCCTGTAAACCTTATAACCCAGCAAATTTAGTTCCCAATCCTGACCATGGTGCAGCCATACCTCTGTACTATATCATAGTTTCCAATTTGGATCTGCGCCTGTTTCTTACATTTAATTTATTTCCTACACTAAATGTATTAATAACAGATATTGAAGTGGAAAATATAGCCAGTAAGTTACCTTAGATGATATAAATGCATGAACACTTAAGGCTGACAGTCCAGTTGGGGAGACCTGGTGAAAGTGATGCCAGCAAGAAGCTCCAACTGGAAGATAATGAGTCCCAAGTGTAGGTTTGAATCCATTAACATAAATGGCTAAAAAAGTCAATGGAATTACTCCTCGATATTCCCAACCAATCCTTCCAAACATCATTCCTGGCCACATGCCTAAAGTTGGGCAAGCAGGCCTTTACTATGTCCGTATGACATTTATATATCAGTATGAGCTTTAACTCTTCTTGAAATGTAGTCAACAGAGCAACATTGTACAACCACACTAAGTCTTTACTTTTTAACACTGCTAACGGTATTTTAAATGTTTCCTTTACATGTGCCTCCACCCCGTGTACTAAAGCCGCAACAGAATCCAGTAATCTGTAGTTTTACTGTTATCAACAAATGAAAGTTTGTACCAAGTGCCCAGAAGGAATACACATGATGCGAGAGGTTATGAGAGAGCATTCCCGTGAGGAGTTAGGGATTATGTTATTCTTTTGCTGTGAAAACCATTAAGACCTGTGAAAAGAAACAGGAAGTGAACATAAGGCATAAGATGTTTGCAATCCTGATGGAGGCAAGGATTGCTTATTGCAAATAATTACATAGCAATCATTTATTTCAAGCTGCCCTGATACCTCCCCTCAATTTAAAAAGGTAAATATCAATTGAATATAAGATGGACATGAAAAATTAGACTATATCCAGGATTACATAAATTCATGTCCTTGAGCTTTGAGGGAAGTGCATACACTAATACACCCTTTGCAAACAATTAATAGAATACAACAAAAACAGTGTTCTGTGTTTTTTATACCAGAAAACCTTTCATGCACAAGTTATGTGGTTGTAAGAAAAGAACAATCTATCTTTATTTTCTTCTTGACAAAACTATTTTAAAACAGTTTGCTTACTTTGTCAGCACAAGCATGAACACAACAACAACTTGTATTTATACGAGTGCTTTTGACATCGCAAAATGTCCATCGGTGCTTCATTGCAGCTTTATAAAATATAATATGGCACAAAATTCCTCATAAGGGCTAGTCAAGGATCTGAATGATTAATTTTACACAACATAGAATTTGTAGCATTTTAAACAGGGATGCCACACCTGCGCTCGCAAGCTGAAGTCCACCATATACTGGAGGCATGTTCCCTCTCCAAAGACAATGCCTGGAAGTTACAGACCTAAATTTGTTGGAATGTGGAAATATGTAATTCTAAAACAAACAGAGGAATCAGAGACACGGCAGTGAAATTCCTTGAGAATGGCGCAGCAGAAAAAGAACTTGTCTGATCAAGGCCAGCGAGATTAATGTTAGTTCCAAACCTGTGCCAACAATACGTGCCAGACCTGTACCAATGATAACATATAAATCAAACTAGAGCATAGGAAACTTTGAGGAAGTAACCTAGAGTTTGCAGGAGGGCACAACTTGGTCCTGGTCAGTGGAGTGAAAATTTAAGTGGCAGACGCAGTTTGGCACAGAGAAATACTCAGACTCCCAGCAACTTGGAAGATGAAAGAGACCAATTTACACATAATTTGTGAAAAGTTGGAAGTGTAGGTAAATCAAGGGCAATAAAAAAGCAATTGAGACAGACATTGTGTATATAAGCACAGAACGGGTATTGAATTTGTACAAATTAGACCACAATTAGGGAATTGCATACAGTTCGGTGCAACTCACTGAGGACTGGATTTTTAGAGAGTCATTGAAGACTGAAAGGTTTCTTGTGGCAAAGTCAGTCCCACATCTGTGCCAGAAGGACCAGGTTCAAGTTCCACCTACAAAGAGGTGTACTTTAACACATCCAACTGGTCAATGTGGAAAAAAAAGACTGACTACAATAATATCAGAATAAAAGGCTACCGTTATGAAGGAAGGAGAACATGGGTTAACCTGAAACATTAACTCCTTGATCTCCACAGATGCTGTCTGACGAGAGTAATTTCAGCATTTGTTTCATCGTTTCCAGCATTTACAGTTTTTTGTGAGCCCATATTGATGTTGTTGGGAGAGAGAGAGAGAGAGAGAGAGAGAGAGAGAGTCTGCTTCATGCCATTTATTAATTATATACACAAAAGACAGACTTGGGTTGGAGAGAGCATTACTAAACCTAAGCTGGCTCAGTCCTAGTGCCAGATGTCCACCGGTGTTAGAGATGAGGTATTTCACTCATTAGCATAATGGGAGGGTTTTTTTAAATTCATTTGTGGAATGTAGGCATCACTGCCTGGGCATTAAGAAGGTGTTGGTGAGCTGCCTTCTTGCACTGCTGCAGTCCGTGTCCTTGTAAGTACAACAACAATGCCGTTAGGGAAAGAATTCCAGGACTTTGACCAAAGGCACTGAAGGAATGGTGATATATTTCCAAGTCAGGATGGTGCTGGGTTGGAAGGGAACCTTCAGGTATTGATATTCCCATGTGTCTGCTGCCCTCAACCTTCTAGTTGGTAGTGGTCATGGGGTTGGAAAATGCTGACTAAGGATTGTTGGTGAATTTCTGCAGTGCATTTTGTAGATGGTACACAATTCTGTGACTGAGTGTCTGTAGTGGAGGGAATGGATGTTTGTGGATGTGATGTCAATCAAGTGGGCTGCTTTATCCTGAATAGTGTCAAGCTTCTTAAGTGTTGTTAGAGCTGCACTCAACCAGACAATATTCTCTAGCTGGTTGACAACTTCAGAGCTTTCACACATGGTTAGCTTTCCTGAAAGTAGCTTTCTCCTCTCTCAGCCAATGGACTTACATGGCAGGATTTCTCATGCCTAAGGCGATTCAGTCTCTGATGGCATAGCGTTCAGTTGTCCAAGCTCACAGGATTCACACAGTCCGGACACAGGACTCAGTGCTGTCACATAATGATTAATATTCTCCCTCACTTCCAAGATCTGATGCTGATCACAAATCATTCATAAATAGCATTAATGGAGGGTTCAAACTCTGTCTTCAAAATCCCTCCAGTCAGACTTTTCTACTCCTCAGTGGAGGTTTAATTTTTTATTCATTCGTTTATTCATTCACGGGATGAGGGCGTCACTGACTAGGCAGCATTTATTGCCCATCCCTAATTGCCCAGTGGGCAGTTAAAAGTCAACCGCATCACTGTGGGTCTGAAGTCACATGTAGGCCAGGTCAGGTAAGGATGGCAGTTTCCTTTCCTAAAGGACATTAGTGAGCCAGATGGGTTTTTCCAACGATCAACAATGGAGTCACGGCCATCATTAGATTCTTAATTCCAGATATTTTTATTGAATTCAAATTCTACCATCTGCTGTGGCAGGATTCGAACCTGGAGGTTCAAGACAACTTGGAGCACTCTTCCCTGATTGCTGATAAAGGATTGCTACTCTCATCTGTTTAGGCAATTGTATGGCTCCCTCCTAGATTTGCTACCGAGACTAGACAAAATTCTATGAGTATTTCATTTAACGCATCTTTTAATTGCAAATTAAGATGTTCTCCTATGGGAAATGAAATTCAGTGAGAGAAAGCAGACATTATGGGTTTGAAATGTTGTATTTCTAATCTTAGAAAAGGAACAATTCATTTGGTTCTGTGGCTTTATGATATTCCTAATCATGAAATGACATGTTGTGCTATTCTTACATCTTTATATGTGCACTCCTCCTTCATGGATGGACATTAATAAAAGCTAAAATCATCTTCTTTTCAAGAAATTGTTCTCGTCCCACTGTTCCATGGATTCAACACAAAATAAAAAATACTTTTTTTCCGTTATTAAAATGGGCAATTAAATAATTCTTTGTGTTTGTCCATTTTTTTAAACCTGACCCTATCATGAGTTTATTATCAAAATGAAACTTATTCAATAAAATAACTGATTAACATGTACAGGCAGTAATATCAAAGTATGAATGCTTATTCTTCTAACTTTGCCAAAACACATGTACATACGTACACTGTCTATATTCAGAAAAAGGTGAAATAAACACAGATTTATCTGCAGAGATTGGATTTCTGAAAAAGAAAGAAAAAACTCTGACTATTTGATTACTCTTGAAGACAAAAAGATAAGGTATAGTATGTTTCAAACTCTTGTGTTCATTGGTATATTACTGTCACATGTACCGAGATACAACGAACAGTATTGTTTTACGTTTTAACAAGACAAATCATACCTGAAATGAGTACATCAGGGTAATAGAACAGAATGCAGAATATTGCGTTACAGCTACAGAGAAGGTGCAGATGAAGTTCACTCTAATATATGAAGGGTCTGTTCATAAGACTGATAACAGCTTGGACGAAGCTGTTCCGTTGGGTAGGAGATACAAAAGTTTGTAAACACGTACCAAAAGATTCAAGAACAGCTTGGAAGAAGCTGTTCTTGAATCTTTTGGTACATGTTTACAAACTTTTGTATCTCCTACTCAATGGAAGAGGGTGGAAGAGAGTACAACTGGGGGTTGGGGGGGTGGGGGGTGTTCTTTGATTGTGTTGGCTGCTTTCCCGAGGCAGCAGTAAATGTCGACTGAGTCAATGGCTGGAAGGCTGGTTTTCATGATGGACTGGGCTGCGTTCACAACTCTCTATAATTTCTTGCAGTCTCGGGCAGAGGAGTTGCCAAACCGAGCTGTGATGAATCTGGATAAGATGCTTTTTATGGTGTGTCTATAAAAATTGGTAAGAGTCATTGTGGACATGCCAAATTTCCTTAGCCTCCTGAGGAAGTTGGTGTGCTTTCTTGCCTGTAGCTTCAATGTGGATGGACTGGCACATGTAGTCAATGCACACTTTCTATGAAGTCTTTGTAGCCATAGCTACTCAGGAAATAAAATCTGGAAGTGTTCTTTCAATCATTCTTTGAAAAACAATAAATAGATTTTTCCCTGATCTAGAGAGTTTTCTTTTCGGAAATGGAAGAGATCAACTGGGCAACTTGTACACTGCAATTTTTCCTCCAACTTAGCTTCTTCTTAGCAGGTTTCTCTCCAACTGAACCAGAAAAGAAACAAGAACCCCTCCAAACTAGTCATTGTTTGAAATAGTCCCCGCAAAGGGCCACAGAAAAGCAAGTAATTATCACTAGACATATGTTTTCTAGGAAGTCTTGTGAAAAAGAATTTAATGCCTACAGTGAACTTTCAATGGCCTCTTCAAAAGAAACTATACCAGGTATGTCCACAAAACTTCAAACAAATCTCTTTTGCATGACCCTTTAAAAGTTAAGTTCTCTGAACTACACCAAATATAAAGCATCTTCATCATTCATGTGTAGATATTTCCAATGAACCTGTTCAGACAGGTTGTGACATCTCTGGAGCAGGTGGAACTTGAACCAAGACCTCTGACCTGTGGTTAGGGTCACTCCCATTGCACCACAAGAGCCCTTAGAAACACATAATGAGGAAATGAACACATGGGCAAAAGATGCCAAGAAGGAGGTTATTAACTAAAGATTTACAGCAAAGTTTTGGATCTCCGAACCACAACTGTAATGAAGTTGTGTAGAGTGTGAGATAAAAGAGATAAAGTGCTTTTCTAAGCTTAGAGATTTAAACAGAGAGAAAAGAAAAGTGTCTGCATGTAGCTGAAGATGTACAGACAGTTCTAAAATTGAAACATTTATCAATCGGTTGTGTGATTGGAAACTTTAGGCTTGTTTTGATGTTTTGGCAACTAGCTGGAGTCAGCCAATTAATTTAAACCAAGCACTTAGTGATTGAAAGCCAATTGAAGAAGGGTCTAGGCCCGACACGTCAGCTTTCCTGCTCCTCTGATGCTGCTTGGCCTGCTGTGTTCATCCAGCTCTACACCTTGTTATCTCTTAATTTAAATCTGATGGTTTTGACAATCTCGAGCCAATGCTATTGTAAAAAAATTGTTATGTCATCTAAGGTATGTAAGGACAGGGGTTTTTGAAAATCGGGGTGAGAACAAGCTTCCATCCGAGAAATAAGCACTTAGCTCTCACAAGAAATTGTTAAGCTCTCTAAGAAAGCACCATATTATCCATAAAAGGTACCACGGCACTTCTAACTAAGAGACTTCACAGAGAAAACATCCCTGACAGCAGGATCAGTGGAAGAAAGATGTTTATGACTGGAGAGACAGTGGAGAAAGCAAAGCATTCCAGGACACATTCTGTGCGGACTCTGAGAGACTAAGTTTTAAGTTACTGTTAGAATTTTGTTCAATTAGAGAATTGTTAGGAGTTGGGGGGGACTTGTTTGGTTTTTTTTGGTAGTTCTGTTAATTTGTTCACCGTCAGTGTTAAATAAATAACTTGTTACTTATAAAATGAATATCAGGGATTTTCTTTCTTTTAACCTCCCCTTCTCTATAATAGTTGTACAGATTTGGCCAGGCCAGGCTTCTCTGGATGTTTCAGGTTTAATTATTAGAAGGGTTCCTCGACTCCCACCATAACAGATTGGCAGCTTGTGTTTCGATTTTAATTATCAGAGGGGTTCAACCTCCCCTTCCTAGCAGAAATGCATTAAGTTCACACAGCAATGACAAAAACATTTAAAGGTATAAATGCTGGAAAATTTTCTCAATCAGTCACTCCTGGAGGGATCAATTCTCACAGGCAATCCTAATCATCACTATGTCTTTTATTGTGTTTAAGGACCAGAAACTGAGCAGCATTTCTTGGCCAGTTTTTCGTGAATGCACCGCTACTCAAGTTAACCGCTATATAGGGGATGAATCCAATGGACAGTTGGATAAAAACTACAAAAATGCCAGAACTATATTTTGGTTGTAACACAGGCAAATGCTTTTGAATGGAAATCTAATAATGAAAAAGCAGGTACTTTAATGGAAAATAGGACCAGGACTTTTGTTCACGATTCTTTCTGTAATAGAATTTCACGTAAAAGGACACAAATGCGTTGACTGTCAAAAAATATGAGCAAAACAGTTATTCCATGAAGGAGAAAAGCATGCATGCTGTAACAATGCTCCATCATGCTGGGCTAGAATTAAGGCTCATTCCCATTGAAAGGGTAGGAAGAGAGTACAGGTGG
>JAHRHZ010000055.1:8214631-8236979 GCA_024137785.1 Ginglymostoma cirratum | reverse complement strand
TCAGTTCTGAGGAAGGGTCACCAGACCAGAAACGTTAACTCTGTTTTCTCCTCCACAGCTGCTGCCAGACCTGCTGAGCTTTTCCAGCAACTTTGTTTTTGTTCCTGATTTACAGCATCTGCAGTTCTTTTGGTTTTTATTTCGTATAAGCAAACTTTCTTTGTGGGTAAATACTGACAGTGAAGGCAGAAGTCAAAATAGAGCAAAAGGAGGCAGTCACGTGAGTCAGCCTTCTTCAAATGTCTAATTGGTGGTGCTTCCATCAGCAAACAGCCAGGAGCATCCTGTGGATCTCTGTAAAATTCTTTAGGTACCACTTATCTCAAAATGCAACTTATTGTAACAAAAAGTTTCAATGAAAAGATCCACTTCAAAGGCAACCTGTGAAAGTTATCAAAAGGACGCTAATTAGGATAGAAATTAGGACACAATTTTATTTCTATTTTGATCAGTAGGTGTCTGACATGTGCAGAACCCTGCCACAAACTTAAAAAAAATGTGAAAAATATAGCACATGCTACATAGCAGTCCTAGAAATAGTCTATTTTACAGACCATTTTACAGACATAACAATATGACACAAAGACAGATAGAAAAGTGAATGGTGACAAGGGCATACGATAGCTACAAAGGGAAATTGAACTACAAAGGCTACAAAGCTGAATGTGGAAAGATCTGGAAAATGGAATATAATGTGGGAAAATGTGAAAATGTCCATTTTGGCAGGAAGAATGAAAAAAGAAGCATGTTATCCAAATGATTAGAGGTTTCAGAATTGACATGCAGAGGGATTCGTGTTGGAGATTTCAGATCTGAGAAGAAGGGAGGTTTGGGTTATAGGTTTCAGAACTGAGATGCAGAGGGATTCAGGGTGGAAATTTCAGAACTGGGATGCAGATGGATTTGGTTTAGAGAATTCAGAACTGAGATACAGAGGGATTTGGGTGTCCTTGTGCATGAATCACAAAATGTTCTCATGCAGGTGACAGTAAATACTTAGGAAAGGTAATGGAATGCAAGGGGAGTTGAATACAAAAGTTATGCTTCTGTTCTACAGGGTACTGGTGAGACTATATCTGGAATACTGTGTACAGTATTCCCCTTATTTAAAAAAGGATATAAGTGAATTGGAAACAGTTCAGCAAAGATTTATTAAACTGATGCTTGGAAGGGGCAACTTATTTTAAGGAAAGATTGGATTTTATCCATTGGAGTTTAGAAGGGTAAGAGGTAACTTGATGTGGAAAGGAGTTTCCTCTTTTGGGAGAATTGAGAACTAGATGTTTAAAATTAAGGGACCACCTATTTAACACAGAATAAGAAAGCTTTTTTTTCTAAAAGAGGGGCACGCATCTTTGGAACTCTTCCTCAAAAGACAATGGAGGCAGCCTTTGAATGTTAAGGCAGCAGTAAATAGATTCTTAACAAACAAGGAGGCGAATGCCTATTGGACGTGGGTGAAAATGTGGAGTGATTAGATCAGCCATGATCTTATTTAAATACAGAGTAGGCTTGAGTGACCTGCTCCTAAATTGTTATGCACATCAACTGAGCATGTAAGCACCCAATATATAGTGGACAGCATGAACAAGCTCATTACAATGATTCACCATGTCGGCAAAGGTTGCTGCATTGCATAAAATGTCTCCTAAACCTCATTTACTCAAATCCATTTGTGTGCAATTGTCACCACCACACAACATTCACACAGGGAGAGAGACAACAAGGTGTACAGCTGGATGAACACAGCAGGCCAAGCAGCATCAGAGGAGCAGGAAAGCTGACGTTTCAGGTCTGGACCCTTCACACAGGGAGCTGTCTTCTTTGGTGTTCAACTCCACAGTTTGTTTAACTCCATTCAGTTTCCACCCTACCTGAGCATCACCTTCAAACTGTCTCCCCTGCTTTCTCCATTCTCATCAGGTTCTCCTTACAACCCTGAAAGGCAGAAAATCTGCTTTGTCCCAGGGCTGACGAGCTCCCTTTTGACCCAAGAGTGAAGTTTACAGCTCACCACTGATAAATAAATGAGGCCAGCAGACCACTTTTTAGTCATTCTGTCGCCAGATCTTTGGCCACATGTTGCAGGCACAGTGCTGAGAATAGTCTTATTTCTACAACATAGACCTTTCTGTTGGCAAATATTAAATGCACAGTCTATTCCCTGAGAACTACACCTCACTTACCTAAATCCAGAGATTTCAGGTGCCATTTGACAAAACCTTAGGGATTTCCACCTGTGCAAAGGAGGTAAGTGCTGAGGTTTAAACCTGAACAGCATTGTCAGAATGGATAGTGGCAATCCTGTTGGAGTGGAATACTGTCCAATTGACATTGGCTTGCAGATTTATTTGGAACCAAAATTAATGCATCCTACGCCATCCCTCCCAAGCCCTTCCCACACTATGCCAAACCACCTCTACCTCCGGGCCTCAGAATTAGGCAGGCTACTGCTTGGAATTATTCAGGCCCATCTAGCTTAGATATCATTTTAAAAGTAGGGGATTTGACTTAATACTTGTAGCATATTCAGTCCCAACACAATATTGAGTTATGTCACCCTTAGATACTCAATACTAGTTTAATTGAGATGCCCAAAGTTTGTGTGGGTGGTTTGCACTTTCTACCATTGTTACAATTGCTGCATTCAAAGTGAGTGCCTTGCTGCTTTTTCTTGAGTTTTTGACATGCATCATTTAGAGACTGTCCGCAGGCTTCTGGTCCCTACTAATTTTAGAAAATTTTCAACCTTATTTACAATACACCAAGCGCTTTGGCAGGGTTGCAGAAGGGCTCACAAATAAATCTTGGCCTTTGACAAACTACTTTGCAAGTTCTTTCACTGAGCTATTGGAAAACTAATATTGCTGCCATGAATTTGCAGCCAACTCAACTTTCCACTCTCCGGTATCTATGCAGAGTGGAGATAAAAAGAAAACACCATTTGCAGCAGCTGATTGGATGACTTGCAGCCACTAAATCCATGGCGTTCACTTACTATGGATATGATAACTTCATTTTCCACTGGCAAATTATTTTCTGTCACTGCTCCAGCTAATGTGACAGAAATCAGGACTTGGGCTTTCCTTTTCTCACCAAACACATCGCAAGTTTTGATTCCTATACAGTCAGTGGGTGGAAGTGGATTTGAATCAAATTCAGGACAAACCATTCCTCTTACAAAACCATGGAGATCAATTTTATCTGCTTCACCTGGCCTGAACAGGTTGGTAGCTACTCAGAAAGGGGATTGGTGACCTTTCTGCCTCATTCACTATAATGCATGGCGAGCTCCAATTTGAAAAGGGCCTGTGCCTACAGGTGTCTAAAGTAATTGCCTGATTCAAGCAATAGCCACTTTGAATATGGAAGTCAGGGATCCATTGTCATCGTTTGATCTGCACAATGGAGCAAAAGTAGCCCTGTGTGATTCCTAATGAAAATTTTGAGCATTGCTGTCCTGAAGCCATCACCTGTAGGCTGAGCACTGCCATGTTCCTAATTAAAGACCACAACTTATCAAGCTGTACTAAATGGCCATAACGTACAAACCAAATTTAAATGTGCCTCAGAATCATTTTGGAGTAGGGGGTGCTTTACCACCAAAAATGGGCAGCCCATCAGTGCCATCCATATCAGTCATTGGTACAAGAATCAAAATTCTCTGTACCATCATTCTTTTAGATCGCAAAAATATGCAATCGAATAATATACAACAAACACCTCACATAACGCAACAGTATACATTTGTATGCATACCCAAACACTACACACTCTGGCTGGATTTTCTGATGATGTGGACACAGTTGAGGGATATATCAAATGACCATTCTTGGAAAATGGAAAAGTTGTCCTGATAATCAATTCTGTGTATTAAAATATATTTTATAGCAGGAAGTCTAGTGAGAAAGGATATTGCATTGTTAAAATAAAAAGGATATTGTATTGATTTGAAAGCACACCTTTTAAACAAACAAGCTCTTAATTTCAATGTTAACTTGAAGAAGCTTCTGAATTCAGGAGTTGCTAGCCTGCACTATATATGGGGTGTCACATCCAGGTCAGAGTAATACAACGATAAATATATTTCAGGCCTGTCTTAATACTCATTCTTCATATTATTTAACTTTCCTCAGTGATAAAACTTTTCTGAGCATTTGTGTCATTTATTCTGAATTATTTCATGTTTGTCCTTAGCATCGTTTCTGACACCAAAGATTTTCCGAATGGGAATCCGCCTAGCATGAATGAATGGAAAATGAAGACGAATTATGGATGTTTGATAGGCAGATCATATTACACAGACTCTTTGTGCCCACGTGTTGGTGCCTGAAAAGTCACATTTGCAAAGAAAACTGAACATATTTCATTTTGGCAGACTGTTACGTATTCACTCTCTCTACCACTCACAAGTCTTCTCTGCACTGTGTGCTGAGGTGGTGTACAGCAATTCATCAACATTGCTTTGACAGCAAGTTCCAAACCCCATAATATCCACCAAACAGAAGGACAGGGGTGCAGGCGCACAGGAACACTACCAGCTTAAAGTATGCCTTCAGCTCATGCAGCGACCTGACCACAAAGCAAATTGCTATTCCTTAACCATGATTGGGACAAAATCCTGGAACTCCAAACTGAACAGCATTATGGAGTGCCTACGCTACACAGATTGTAGTGATTAAAGAAGATGGCTCATCACTGTTGTATAGGCATACCAGCTCGTTACACGGTATGGGTTGCTGTTTGTGATGGAGGATGCTGCTGTCATTCTCTGTAAGTGAAGGAAATAACACAGACTGTATGATCCAGTGTGGCAGAGGAGAACCACTTTCTGGTCTAACTGGATCTCCCTTATTCAATGAAATACAGTTCATTTCATGTTAGCAACTAGATAAAGGTTACTTTGATAAATTAGACATTGTTACAGGGACTTTGAGGTGAACCTGATATTAGGTCTCATTCCTTTGCGATCCTAAGCTTCTCTGTTCATAAATCCATGTGTTAGCACCATAGTGGGTGCTGCTTATGACACTCCTCACCACTAACACTTTTAGACCCATATGCAACATCTTGTCCCAAAGATTTTCTCCTTTATACTAATATTACACATTTGTGTATATAATTACATTTATAGCTACCCCATTTTCTCCCTCAAGTCTCTGAAATTACAAATTCAGGCATATTCTCCTGGACTGGGTACTCTTTAGACTTGGAAGATTGGTAGGTTATTGGAAGACTGTTGTTTTGGATTCTCTTCCTAAATGTATGAGGTCTGTAGGTCCCCTTAAATTGGAGGCCCTTTATTTCATGGAATCCCACCACACAGGGTACCTTTCCTGCTGGAACAGGCAATTTCTTCTTTGCAGTGTCTTGAATTGATGGACATTGGTTGTCCCTTCTCAGTGGTGGCTCAATGGAGCGCTTCTTCAGGATTCAAAATGTTAACTCTGTTTCTTTCTACGCAGATGCTGGCTGACCTATTGAGTTTCCCCAGCACCTTTTTGGTTCTATATTATTACTTAGAAAATTAAACTCTTGTCCTCGTCTCAAAGTACAGCAGACCAAAAGATGGTAATGAACAGTCATCATACATTACTCACCTGAACATAAATTCCACCACAATTTTGACCCCTGCCGCCTTCTTCTGGAATCCAAGGTCAGAAACTGCCTTCTCAGGATCAAAGTGTGCCACCATTTGTAAAGCAACATGCACCTACCCTGACGATTAACTGAAAGTAACCATTGGTTACAGCCTTAACCTACATCTACTTGTTTGAATCTACTCGCCACAACAGGATAGTGTCACTGAATTGCATGGAGTATCATCATCCTCACCGTCACCTCATCACCTAGATTCAGGGAAGCCTAACAGTCCCAGGCTACATCATCGCTTGCTTCCAGAGTCAGGCTCATGCCCTGGGTTTCTTCATTCCATCTCACCCTCTCATTCTCTAGTCCCCTGCACCTGCAGTATTGATTGAGATGACTTTTCAGTTTTGCCAATGTTTGTCAGGGGTTTTAATTGCCGTATTATGATTTTTTTTAGGGATCTTCACTTCTTTACAATTGCACTATGAATGCCATTCCCTTTGGCTGCATCTACATCTGACACAAAGCTGATTGAGGGAACCTGAGAAAATTGGGTGCAGATGCCATACTCCAAATTTGAGTCAATCTACATTCTGCCAAAAATAACCCAATTCGGCATAAATTACATCAATGCTGGAAAATACAGACTTCTTTTCTCAATGTGGAAGGTACAAGCTCTATTTTTCTTCTGGCTGACAATGCGAAATTTCAGTCCATACTTAAACCTCAATCAAAACAAAACTCTGTAAGGAGAAATCATATTGATAGAAGCAAGCATTCCCAAGTCCTTTGTAGTGCAACTCATTGAAGAAAATAAATAAGTCACAAATGCAGCTGCTCCAATTAACATTCTATTAACTTTAGGTATTTACTCAGCAAAACTAAATCAAATAATTATAAACTGTTTGATTAACATAATATAACTCTGTGACATTTCCATTGGTTTAAAATTTATGGCTTCCATGTTTACATTTGTAGGAGCCTCACTGATATATTAATAAATATCTGGACACTGTTACTCAGGCACAACTTCTTTTACCCTCTTTTTGCTACACATTGGACTGTTCCATGTTTAAAGCAAGGATGGTTATGAATAAATTTGGCAATAATGTATTACTGGAATTTTAGCAGTGGGTGAATAAGTTTATATAACCAATGTATAACTCAACTGTATTACCCAAGTGAAAAGAGTACACTAAAACTGAAGTAAGGACACTGGTATAAACTGAAGGTCAAAGAAAGAAGCCTTGACTCTCTAATAAGACACTCTGGTGCCCTTGGATGAGGATACTTTAAAGTTTTTCTATACATGACTTAAAAGCATAAATGCAATTGTCAAAAATGTGAAACGGCCCGTGAGGAAAAAAAGAGCTAAAAGTTAACTTGCAGGAGGAAAAAAATTATAATCGTGACACAGAAAAAGGTTTGTTGAAGTGTGCGTAATAACTGTAATTATGCTCAAGTTACATAAACATAGACTGCTCATATATTGGAGATCTTAATCACTGCAAGTGAAAAAATATCAGAGTATCAGGTTTACAATATATGGGAGAATGGAATACATCATGTCTGGTGAGGGCTTATTGGAAAGTAAATGCGCCATGTCGTCCCACTCAAGACAACTCTCCCAGACAGTAAAGAAGACTAGAAAAACAGTAGATCTAAATCAGACTAGACAGTGGTGTCTTCTCACGCATTGCTTCATTTCCAGTCCTAACCCCACTTACTGCTTCCCAAGTGGTGCCAACTTTGCAAAGTTAATTGGCAAGTGTGAAACTTTAAACAGCATTGAAATCCAAATAAATGAAGCTGCTGTTCAAGTCTTATAGAAGTAGGTTCATAGAACAAATTGTGCAGTTATGGAATAAGCTTGTATGCTTCAAACATTTTAGTGTCTGTGAGGCTGATCCATATAGGGGTTTTATCTTATCCTATACTTGATAATTGCAATAGCAAATGTCCCATTGACTAGCTTCTAAAAAGTTAAAGAACACGAATAACAAAGTGCACTTTGGACACACTTGTTTCACACTCCTTTGTAACTGAAATTGTTCTGTTAAGGTGTTAGGGTGGTTTCACTGTGATGTACATTTGGTAGTCTGGGTAAACCCCATCTTTCTTGAAGTACAAGTCCATATGTTCTACAGATTAGTTTGAGGTAGGATATAATAATTTCATACACGTGGATTAAGTCAGATCTAACATATTTACTTTCCTCATGGTGTTGTTACTCTCGTGAAGATATATTTACTGCTCTACAGGAGCATTCACCAACTTTTAGCAAATGGAAAATAATTACAAACCTCCTGTAATTTAGTAAAACCTAATGCCGGGCTTTGATCAATACTACTCAACTTTAATTAGTACTCTGCCTAAATCCATTTCAAAGTTAGGGATATTTCAGTTTCTCTGAAATTCTTTTCTCAACAAAAGACCTGTTACCCTCCATTCTCCTACCTTTTTTGGAATTATCAAGAATTGTATACACAACACTTTTAATGTCCTGTTTCCTTTTATCTGGCTTGTTATCTAGTTGGTTGCTAGCACTTAGAGTGAGGATCAGCCTTTACCTACAACACCGGGGGGACTAGGGGATAGTTCTCTGATTGTGACCAGCGCAGTATGTTAACACTCAAACCCAAGCTATTACACATGGGTATCTCAGTCCATTCGTACACACAAGAATCTCTGTTCCACAACCATAAATATGAAAATTTAAGTCCCATTAGTATACTCCATTGAGTTGAAACTGGCTTTTGAACACCTTCCCTTGTGAATTTTTCAAAGGAAATACAGCACAAAATGTGTCTGCAGTTTAGACATAATGGATCAGCTTATGTTGAGGAAGACGTCATCAGCCCTCCTTATATTTGTAGTCACAGGTCCAGTCACTTTGATTTGCCTCTTCCCTATTGAAAGGTTGGTTGAAGTTCCGTGTGCATTTTTAGGTGTTGACAGAGTTCCAGTTGGAACGCCATGCCTCCAGGAGTTCCTTGGAATGTCTCTGTTTGGCTTGTGCTATTATGGATGAGTTGTCCCAGTCAAATTTGTATCCTTCTTTGTCCGTGTGTATTGAGACCAGTGAGAATTGGTCATGTCTCTTGGTGGCTAGTGTTTGTGTATCCTTATTGTCCTCGCCTAACCCACCAGATTCCACCAGGCAATATTAAAACGGCATAATTGAAGTTGACAGTTCAAAAGAAAGCTTTTTAGTCAAGGATATCTGAGGAAACAAAAATTCATCCGACTGTCCTGCACTCTTCTCACGTCTTTTACTGCTTATAATATTTGTCCACTTTCCCATAAACAATTATTTCTGCATCAATGGCTCCTGTGGCAAGCCCCAACAAAAGTGCTGCATTAAAAATTATTTCCAGTTTCCTTTGAATTCTCTCAGGGAGAATTTTAAAGAGAACAGCTTTTGACAGCTCCATTTATGGGTGTTGGGGTGGTCCGACATCAGGAGTGATAGCAGAGGCTGCTGCAAGGTTTAGAATGAACAGCACAAGACGAGAAGAAACCCACCAACACAGAAACAAGATCCTCACTGGAATAATTCACAAAAGAAGAGAACAATAACCGACTACCCTTCCTCGACATAATGGTAGAACATAAGGACAACGGGGAACTCCAGGCTAGCATATATAGAAAGACCGCATATACAAACCAGATACTTAATTACTCCAGCAACCACCCCAACACCCATAAACGGAGCTCATCAGGACATTATTCGAACGAGCCACAACACACTGCAGCAACTCGGAATTGTGCAAAGCAGAATAGGAGAACTTATACGGAGTTTTTAAAAAGAATGGATACACAAAAAGCACAATCCACCTTTACCTCTGCAACAGACCACAACAAAAAGACACAACACTGCCGGACACACTAGTCACCCTACTGTAAATCAATGGGCTGAATGGCCCACTCCTACTCCTCTTTTCTATGTTTTGCTCAGTTCTCCAAAGTGCAAACCTCTGGTAGGATTTTTGCTGAAGGCTTCTGAACTTTATTATCGGGTTCAGAAGACTGCACAATATGATTTTACCAGGATAGGCCAATTAATGGCCAGAAGACCGGTTTGCCATCCAATTAAGGACGGTAGGCAGTCTCACCAAGCTGCAAAGCAATCAGAGGCCTTTCCAGCTGGAAAGCAGAAACATGACGGAAGAGATGGCCTAGTGATATTAATCTGGAGAGCAAGGGACTTTTCTGGAGACTGGGTCCAAATCCTTTGCTGTCAGATGATGGAATTTGAATTCAGTAAAAATCTGGAAGTAAAAGTCTAATGATGACCTTGAAATCACTGTTGATTGCCAGGGAAAAAACTCACCTAGTTCACTAATGCCCTTTAGGGAAAATTCTCATCCTTATCTGGTCTGGCCTACATGCAATTCCAGGCCTACTGCAATGTGGTTGACTCTTAACTGGCCTCAGCGTAATTAGGAATGGGCAATGAATGCTGACCTAGCTGGTGACACTCACATCCTGTGAATGAATAATAAAAAAAGTGACAGATAAGGTAAATGAGGGAGAGGATGACCCAAAATGAAGGGTCTCACTTTATCTGTGACTTTTAAACGATGAACTAAAAATGGCCTTTGCAGGCAATTCACTAGTTTGGAGGTAATCATTTCACTGGTGGCATGTAGCTGTTGCTGCATCAAGGCAAGCAGGCAGGGCCTAGCTGGAGTACTGGTCCAAATCAATGTCAGCTCCACTGGCAGGATTAATTGGGCCTGTAGAGGCTTAATTAGTTATGCATCACTTGCTGAGGTCTATCAGAGTCACACTGGTCCATCTTCTGGCAATCATTTTTCTTCAATTATTTAGTGAGCAATCCTGGAGAATGTCACAGCGGGGAGGCAATGGCCTAGTGGTATTATCGCTAGACTGTTAATCCAGAGACCCAGATAATGTTCTGGGGACCTGGATTTGAATCCCTCAATGGCAGATGGTGGAATGTGAATTCAGTAAATATCTGGAATTACAAATCTAATGATGACCATGAATCCATTGTCAATTATCGATTGTTGGGGAAAAACCCATCTGGTTCACTAATGTCCTTTAGGGAAGAAACTGCCATCCTTACCTGGTGTGGCCTACATGTGACTCCAGACCCACAGTAATGTGGTTGACTCTGACCTGCCCTCTGGGCAATTAGGGATGGGCAATAAATGCTGCCTAGCCAGCAAAGCCCTCATCCCATGAATGAACAAAGGAAAAAAAAAACTTCAGTTCAGTCTACGTTAGTCTATCACTTATGCATATTTTTCAGTAAGGATTAAAGCCCCTGGTGAAGAAGGCAAATGGTATGTTGGTCTTCAATGCGAGAGGATTTGAGTACAGGAGCAGGGATGTGTTGCTGCAATCGCACATGGCCTTGATGAGATCACACCTGGAGTATTGCGTCTCCTTATCTGAGGAAGGATGTCCTGGCTATGGAGGGAGCGCAACAAAGGTTTATCAGACTGATTCTGAGGATTCTTTATCAGGACTGACATGTGAAGAGACACTGGATCAGTTGGATTTGCGTTCACCAAAGTTTAGAAGAATGAGGGGGGATATTATAGAAACTTATAAAGTTCTAACAGGACTATTCAGGATAAAAGCAGGAAGGATGTTCCCAATGACCACGGAGTCCAGAACGAGCAATCAGAGTCTAATGATGCAGGGTAGGCCTTTTAAGACAGAATAAGTGGAAATGTCTTCACCCAGAGAATGATAAGCCTGTAAAATTCTCTGCTACAGAAAGCAATTGAGGCCAAAACATTGAATGCTTTCAAGAAGAAGTTATAGTTCTTAGGACTAAAATGATCAAAGTAGAAAAGCAGGAACAGGGTACTAAGTGGGATGATCTAAGTCACAATCATATTGAATGGCAGACCAGGCTCAAAGGACTGAATAGCCCACTCCTAATCCTATTTTCTATGTTTCTATTATCACAAGAGAGCAGTAAAGAGAAGAATCATGAATGTATTCCCCCTCCCCAGACAGGAGTCCACCAACTGACGTCATTGCTTGAAAGTATTCTGATTATTATGGCTTAGCAACACACCACATTTTATCTGCACAGTCACCTAGTAAAACTTACAATTGTTTTTTATTGTTTAGTAATTAACAGGCAAACTGCATAAAGGCTACTTTGCGAAAGTGACATAGATTTCTCTGTTAGATTCTTTCCCTTTCTGCTATTCTGTACTTTCCTTCTGCAACCACTCGATTCAGTCAGAATACTTCAAGAATTACCAACACTGTTTCATGCCTCTTGATGTCAGTCAAAGCATTCTTTTAGCAGTGTGTACTGTAATTGATGGCATCCCTTTCAATGGCAGCTGCTTACACAGCAGAGTGCTGAAATATTCCAAGGAATTGCAAACACATGAATGAAATCTTATCCGGACCAAATTCCCATAAGGACTTTGTATGGAAAACCACCCTCCCAGTGAGGTTCTGAACCACACAAAGCAGGAAGACTCCATGCGGTATTTGGTCAGTGAGGATTTTGGTTGTTTTTTTCCCTTCTTAAAATGCATATACAAGAGGATATCCTAAAACAAAATGACTGCTGGCTTTATCAACAAGCAACAATCTGTGTTTACATCAGTCCCCTTTGTCCACTATTTTAACGAAGGCATTAAAATGTTGATGCATACATTAAAATAGTGGATGGACAAATGTTATACTATTTGTTTACCACATCAAGAATTTACACACTTTTAGCAGAGGTAGTATATTTGCCCATATATTACAAATCAGTTTAGTTTGAAAAATTAAGTCATGTTATTTCAGAAATAGGAATCCAAGACTATAAAAAATATCAGCAATACCATCGCTAAGAATTGTCGTTACTTTTAAATTAACCTGTTACGACACATGCCTGGGGCAGGGGTGATTTGAACCTGGAAAATGGCTCTTGCTAATAAGTATGCAATTCATATTGGAGGATCTTTGACAAAGAGATTCATGTTGAAGTCCCATTTCTGATTTAACACATCCATGATTAAGCTTCTCACCCCTAGAGGGCGACTTGCTGGTAACTGTTTGCCAGGGAGACTGCTCACTTTCCAGTGGAAGGGTGGTGGGAGAATTAAAATACAAAAATGTTTTTAAGATTCTCAGTTATCCTTAACATAAAATGAAAATTGAGGTGGTTATAAAGGTGTATATCCATGCCTCCAGGCGCTCTCACAAGTGCTGTAATTATCTTTCAGTAAAATGCCTATCACAAAAGCTGCTGTTATTCTTGACGATTGCAAAGTGCCCAGACTGGTAATTATAATATACAGTCAGGCTGCTGGTGGGTGATGTAGCTGCTAGGTTTAAGCAAACATCTGGATGACAACCTTATGTTTGTGTTGTGAGTACGTCAACTTGGATTCTGCTGTTGCTTGGTAATTGGGGCTGACCTCTTATAGCTCGATGCTGCCTTAGAAACCACCATTTTTCCAAATGGTACTTCAAGGATGGCATGGGAGGAAACACATAAATTAGGATATACTGTATGTTGCAACCTTTGCCATTCGATCAATGAAACCAGAATACTTGAATACTTTCTTGCTCCTAAACTTTGTAGAAACAGATGATCTTTACTTTTCTGTAAAACAAATTAGATTTGGATAACCTTATGGACTTGGACTTTTTAAGGGTCACCGAGTACCTTGACTCATACCTTTGTCACAGAATCCCTACAGTGAGGAAGCAGGCCATTTGGCCCATCAAGTCCACACCAACCACCTGAAGAGCATCTCCATCCAATCCCTGTAACTGCATTGCCCATGGCTAATCCACCTAGTCAGTACATTCCTAGACACTACAGGCAATTCAATGGACAACCAACCTAACCTACACATCTTTGGGCTGTGGGAGGAAACTGGAACACCTGGAGAAAACCCACACAGACGCAGAGACAACATGAAAACTCCACACCGACAGTAGCTCAAGGGTAGGATTGAACCCCGGTCCCTAGCACTGTCAGGCAGCAGCACTAACCACTAAGCCACCATGCTATCGAATTTAAATGATCTGATACATCAGTGATACAAAGTAAATGGCAGCTGGCCAGCATCAGTGGCCTTTCGATGGTTTTGGATATAAAGAGATTAAAAACAGAGTACTTCTATCTAATAATCATTCAAGTTATTTACATGCCCACAACCACAAACTTGAACAAGGGAAAAAACAAGAAGTTTGGTCAGAAATAATGAAAATCTTTGCTAAATTAAAATAGCAATTGTCTATAAAATCCCCACAGTGAGATTAAGATTAATTATTAACCGGCAGCTCTGATGGCTCAGTAGACAAATGCACTGCGAGATGTCAGGCCATGCAGATCAGCAAGGACCTACTTCAACCCCAGTGAATGTTTTATTAGCTGTTAACAGCCGTAATAATACAACAATATCATGGAGGTGGTAGTGGGGATGTCATTGATCTGGTAAATCAGAACCCCAGGGTAACAGTCTGGGTCACATGGATCCAAATATTCACCATGGCAGATGGTGAACATTGAATTCAATAATTCAACAAATATGGAATTTAAAAAGGCTAGCCTAATGACTAAGTAGCATGGACTGTGTAAAAATACATCTTTTAGGGAAGGAAATATGCTACCCTGTCTGGCCTACGTGTGACTCCAGACCCACAGCAATGTAATTGACTCTTAACTGCTTTGTGAACAATAAGAGATAGGAAATAAGTGCTGGCCTAGCCATAAAGTTCACATCCCATGAATTTTATCCTCAGCATCTCTAAGGAAAAAAAATCTCGGTCAGTGATCAGCAAATTTGCAAGTTCCAACTTCCCTTCTCTTATCTTGTTTGCTGCCCATCTAGACCCTCCCTCATCCTGTCTCTTCCTAAGGCTGTTGGACTCCCCTGTGTGTTACTATTTGATGGCTCAAATTTTGTTGGAATTGATAAAAAGGGTTTGTTCTTCATGAAGATTAAGTAGCACATGTACAGTCATGAACAGTTCTTGATAACATGTATTACTTGGATGACTACACATTGGTGGTCTGCAATCATGTGGTACCTTAAATAACTACACAGAGGTGGGGTCCATCACTAAGTTACCCTTTATTTACTTGTGCACAGTACCCTGGCTGTAACCAGCCAGCTCGGAGTCAGTGCCCAACTGAGGAGATTCTAATCTCCTGGTTATATTGGTCAGCCAAGGCTTTCCTGATTGTTTGGCCCAGGCTAACAACCCCAATCAAGAACCTCGTAGTCAATGGGGTCCACCTGGTTCCAATCACTACATCCCTCCCCCATTAAGTCCAGAGATGTAGGCCTGGTCTTTCACTTGTAGCTTCTTTAGCGGCATTTTCACCCCAGTTCATGTTCCTCTGGCTCGCACACAGGCGGCATGTACGAGATTGTGGCCCGTCTCTTGCATGTGGAACATCTTGGGAGAGCTTCCTCCTCTTCTTCCAGCAGAAACGATATCAAGGCTACATCCATTTCGGATTCTGAGGGTTTCCTCGACACTAGACAGAGGGGGAGCACATACGGTTTCTGCCCGGCTTTCTGGCTGTTCTGAGGGGCCAGGTGTGTTTTGTGTGCGTCCCACTTGTGAGGTAAGCTTTCAGGTGTTCCACATGTTTGTTCTGGACTATATCACCTACTCAGGCTTTGTAAGTCACAAGACCTGACCTCGCATCAACCTTGCCTCATACCCATTCGGGGCCATTCTCAAGGTTCAGGCACCAAACCTCATCCCCTGAATTAAATGATCTCCCTCACTTGGAGCAGGCATGTGGCCACCATTGGTGTCCCTGCTGCTGTTTCATCCTCCCCCACCAGGTCTGGAAATATCAGGTTTAAGCTGGTGCAGGGTCTTCTCCCCATCAGCAACTCTGCAGGAACTATCCCTGATGTTGCGTGTGGGGTGATCCTATAATTGAACAGGAACCAGGACAGCTTGGTATCAATTGATGCTGTAGGCTGCTTCTTTAAGCCTGCCCTCAACGTTTGGGCAGCTCTTTCCGCTGGATGACTGCATGTAATGGAGCTGTCCTTATGTACTGAATACCATTGGACTCTAGGAAACATTCAAATTCCCTGCCAGAAAATGACGTCCCATTGTCCGTGACCAATACTTCTGGGAGTCCATGTATCGCGAATGATGCTCGCAGCTTCTCAATCATCATCACCAAGTTGCTGAACAAATTTTATGCACGTCCAACTTTGAATGGACATCCACAATGACCAGGAACATTGTGCTCATGAAAGGACTGGCATAGTCAACATGAAACCGAGTCCAGGGTTTACCCAAAATCACATGCCTCTTTCAGTCGTCTTAACCTCGTCAAAAATCCCGATACAAATTCCCTTGGTTTACTATCAGCCAAATCAAACCAATAGCGTGTCAGGATTAGAGGAGGGACGGTGGCTCAGTGGTTAGCACTGCTGCCTCACAGTGCCAGGGACACTGGTTCAATTCCAGCCTCGGGCGAATGTCTGTGTGGAGTTTGGACATTCTTTCGTGTCTAAGTGGGTTTCATCCGGGTACTCCAGTTTCTTCTCACAGTCCAAAGATGTGTAGGTTAGGTGGATCGGCCATGGGAAATTGCCCGTAGTGTCTAGGTACCAAAGGGTAGGCTTTGAGTCTGGGTGAGATGATCTTTGAGAGTTAGTGTGGACTTGTTGAGTCTGTTTCCACACTGTAGGGATTCTATGGAGGTCTGGGGCTGTAATATTCCTTAAGCAACTCTTGGAAGGTTTTAGTGTCTGGCCCCTCGGTGAAAGTTAAGCCTCATATATCCGAAAATGCTGTGGGTCCCCACGCAGTCAGACGGATTACTCGTTGCTTTTCATCTGCTCCAATGTCATTTGCCAGGAAAATATATCACATTCTTTCCACATACTGTTTCCAGTCCTTGACAGCAGGGCCAAATGAGTCAAACTTCCCAAATAGAGACATAATTCTAGAAATGCTTACCCCAACTCCAAGATGACAGTTGCAAGCAAATGTTCTTCAGACACATCATGTTTTGTCCTGTCACCAGTGAAATAACTGCACAGAGGCTGGGTCCCGTCACCAAGTCATCCTTTATTTACTAGTGCGCAGTGCACTCGCTGTGGCCAGCCAGCTCAGAGTCAGTTCCCCAACTGAGGAGATTCTAATCTCCTGGTTATATTGGTCAGTCCAGGCTTTCCTGATTGTTTGGCCCAGGTTAACAACCCCAATCAAGAACCACGTAGTCAACAAGGTCCACTTGGTCCCAATCACTTCAGTACCTTACATCATTTCCTATTTGGTGATGAGGCCAAATCGTAACCACGCCTGTAATATTTGGTATTCCTGCTCTTTCACATTTAGGCACCATTGGTCTTTAGTGCTGTCACATCTTGAAGTGCAAATCCAGTACAGCCAACAATTTCAATGTAAACAGATTCATTCAGACTAACCACGAGGGAAATTCTTCATACCATGTTGACGCCAAGAACAGCTCTTGATCACAGCCATGCTGCTGATGAGAAATATAGAGCGAATATCAGAACAACTGTCTTAAGAGAGCAATTTGAGAAAGGAATTACTACTAAGCTGTTCGGACACACTCCAGCAATGTTGCTGGGGCTTATTTGTCATCTCATTCTTTAACTGGGATACTACAAGACAACAGGACAGAGCAAAGGTAAAGAGAAGGGGTCTTATGGTGCAGTGGTAGTCCCAGTACCTCTGAATTAGGAAAATCTGGGTTCAAGTCCTATCTGGTCTGGGGGTGTTTCACAGCATGTCAGAATAGATTGATTTTAAAAAAGTAAGTGAAAGAAATTCTCATCTCTCAATGCAAGATAATAGAACACATAGCAATTTGAAATTCAGAATATGTTTTTTCCCAAGAAGCTGAAGTGAAGAATCAAGGCTCATAGTCAGGACACCAAGGTCAAAAAGATTATATTGATATTCAACAGTTTTAAGGGTGAGATATCCTACTTAATCTTTCACCATGTATTTTAATAGTTTAAAGCTGTATCAGTTACAATACTATTCCATAACTATCATAATAAATTACTCATATGACTACCTGACTGTGTGAATAGGGTCCAATTAGCTAGTCTCCCCAGTACTGTTGTTGAGTCTCAGGTGATTACCTTAAAACTCTTTTATTTCCTGCATCATTGACACACACACTCCCTTCGAGTCTGATGGAACTTCTGCTGCCCTCCAGATCATGGACATAATCACCTGATGCTGATATCATTGCATCATTACCATCTTTACATATTTTGCCAAAGTCTTGTTACTCTACAGTGACAGCTTCCATGGGAACATATATTTTAGAATAAACACCCATTATAATTTTCACAGCAGTTCTACACCATCAACAAAAAAAGGTCTACAGTTCTATGGTTTCAGAGACAACACATGTTCACCTCTGAATCCTTCACTCCTTCCCTGAAGCACGACATATGCCCTCCAAAAGCAAGGTTCCTTCGGATCAGCTCCAATCAGTGAAGCAAATTCATATAACCATTAGTTACACATCCACCCAGTCCCGCCTCTGATGGATCTGTTGGAAATTAAAGGTCATTTGGCAACCTGTGTTCTAATAGACTTCACCCACACGGTTTGCGTTTTATTGGTAATCATTTCCTTCCTTCAGAGGAGCCATTTTCTGGGTCAGTGAATCTGCCAACTTAAAAGGAATCACATTGATTACATTTTATTGGTTGTGTCTTCACGCATGATGGGTAGATTGCATTGTACCTTTTTAGAAAGGAACTGGCCTACATCATATTTTTGTTTACTCTTTGACTTTGAGCTAATTTGCTTTCTCTGAATTAATGTGGCAGGTTATATACACAAAACCAACTTGTATGGAAAAGCTTGACCATTCTGCATTGGTGTATAGAGAAGTCCTTTTGGAGCAAGCTGGTGACATTGGAATCCTTATGTCATGAATCGAAAGAGACTTTAGACGTTTCGGATTGTGCTGGCCTAACAAAACATGTCATGAACGCTTTATTCAAAAACCTTCTTTGTCTTAAAGGATAAATTACATTTTCAGTATTTTTTTCAGTCCACTATAATGTGTTTAGGTCTGTTTGAGCCCTTTGAAAAAAAAAAATTTTACTTAACCCAAATTGACCTGAACAGACCTAAAAGTGAATTTTTTTTCCAAAGGGCCTGAACTCAGTATGTCTACAAGTTTGTTTGGGTCTGCTTCCAAACAGACCTTCAATTCTTAGATCTTTTTGGTTTTCAGACACGCGGATAATAGATACCAAACCTGTAATACTAGCAATATTTCATGTCTCACATGACTTTTCCCTCTCATCAGCCTCACTTTCCCCTCCTCCACTTAAGGTGAGGTTAGAAGTTCAATGAGGAAGTAACTGTAATTCATCACTCTTTGGAGGTGTGTTTGACAGTCAATGATAATCTGTTATTATGGGACCGCAGGGCACAGTCCCATTCTCTGCAGACATTCACATCTTAGAGCTGGGGACAGAGCCAACAAAGCCACAACTGGCCATATGGGCTTTTTCTGCTCTGTAACTATTCTATGAATCAGTCCTGTGGTATTCACAATGGCTGTTTCATGTCCACACCAGGACCCAATTTAGGGTGTGCCCAGCATCCTCTCCTCCACCATGCTTGACTCAAGGCATGTTAACATGACAGGAGCGAACTTCATGATGCTTCAGTACCCCACTGGGTAGAAGCAAGAGTTTTAATAGATAAACTACCAGAAAACATTCATGGCAGCATTTGACCTTCAATGGATTTGTTCACTTTTAAAGTGTCCACCTCAACTCAGTTGGCATTCTGAGTTAGGAGGTTGAGAATTCAACTATTGCCACAGTCTTGGCTGCAAAATCTATACTGGCACTCCTGTGCAGCTCTGTGGGAGTGCTGATTTGTCAGATGTGGTGTCTTTTGTAGGAGATGTAGAAGTAAAACCTGTTATTGCTGAAGTCAATATGAAGGATCAAGTTGTACTTTTTGAAAAGAATCCTAATCAACGTCCTTTTTTTAAACACCACTACCAAAAATAAAACTGTGGTTGTTTGCAGGTTGATAGACACAACATGAGTAACCACACTTAGAAAGTGATCCTTTGGTGGTAAAATGTTGTACAATGCTCCGAAGTGGAAAAGGTGGTCAATGAATGCAACTCGGTCCTCTGTGACCATATGTGAATTATAATATATAATATAGTTTCTATTCTTCCCTTACATTTCTGTTTTTACTATAGAATTTTTTTTTACAATAAACAGAAAGAAGATATATAATTTGGGATGGAAGATTAAATTCCACGTTTAGACAGCATATTTTCAGATTTAATTTACTTTATATTTGAAACTCTTCCATCAATCATTGTAACCTTCTAACTCTATGCAACACTGGTACCATCTGAGCCATGGCTGACACTATTTATAGCAGGTATGGATTTACTTGGTTACTTGGCTACACATTCAAATTATCCCTGTTTACAGTATGAGATCAGCACTTGAGAGCAACTGATTCAGATTGAGAAATCTCTATCGTTCCGTCACGCCACACTTGCCCTATAGCTGTTGATACATTGACAGATCAAATTACCTTGAGTGTAAGCTGTAATAATATAAAAAGAAAATACTGCAAATGTTGGAAATCAGAAATAAAAGCTGTTGTGTTACATTTCATGGTTGATATATTTCTGCATCAGGTAAAATATCTTGCCAAAGAATTGGCTGTAAAAGTACTGCTCTCCAAAAGTGAAATACATCTGTTAAAAACACCAGCAATGTGTTTCTTTTACATGATTGAGCCTTACCTATGACTAGAAGTTGGTCAATTCCACCATTTCCTTTCCTTAAAATGGAATAAAGTAGAGGAAAGGCAGTATGATGTAATCATTGTTATTTAAAGGCAGAAATCTACGACAAGCCTGTACTTTTTAATCTACAAGGCTGTCATTCTTCTAGCAACACTCCAAGAGGACCAGGGCTGGTAAAGAAGCAACAACATCAAAAACAAAGGGAAACAGAAGCAGAAAAGAGAAAATTAATAGAAGTGAAAAGCAAAACCAGTAAAGAAGTAAGTAGACACTGCACTGTTTTAAAAATGCAACAGTTCCAAAGAGAAATGAAAGCAAATATTTAATTATGGACTGGACATCCAATGACTCCTTTACTGAATTATGCCTATGAAAACAGCAATATTTTCTGGATCAAACAAGAAGTGAGCTCTAAAATTTCACCGTGTCATGGGCAAGGAGGGGCTTGGTAGAAATAACATGGTTGCTTTTCTCATGGACAATCCAAAAGGTCCAAAAGAAAGGTCTGGAAAGTTCTCAGAAAGACCAGCTCAAGGTAAGAAATAACATAAGAATCAACAGACTCCAACACATGTCATACAGACAACAACCTCATGAACCTAATAACTGGTTTGTCAGATGATAACACAGCAAAGGGCATGAGTGTGAATTTTCCAAAGAGGAAAGGCTCATTGAGTTACTTATTACCTCTGTGCCAATTAAAATCTTTCGGAAGGATCTTCTGAGTAAGAGAAAGGGCCATACCATTTATGTATTTCTTGAGGATAGAGATAAGTATGAAGCCATATTGGTAAGCCAACAACAGTTCCATGCTTTAGGTGCAGCCAACAGTATTGTCACAGTCAATCAAGGACACCAAACCAATAAAATCTGTAACTGATTTTGTTTGCACTCACCCAAAAGTTGACCTGTTCTTCACTAACATGTATAACGTGTCTGGCACTATCGGGTATGCAGGAAATCTGGTTACGAGTGCCAAACAAACACACATGACCAACAAAATGGTACAACATTGCAACACTGGCAGCAAGGTAAGTGTTACAAAGGTGTACAAGCTCAGCAATGAGCTTCAAAGTCAACCAATTGGAAGGCGAATTTCAGAAGATGAACAGGCTTTCCATAATGTTAACGCCACACACTGTGGTATAAGGCAATCGGTAGCTGTTACAACCATAACTATATGGCCTGAAAAGGCAGGTCAACAAACATTAAAAGCCAAAATTGACATAGTTTAGTCTCAACATATTGCCACAATGCATCCTAATTCTGATCTCTCTGCACCTTCTCTGTTGATGCAATACCACATTTTGCACTTTATTCTGTTACCCTGATGCACTTTGTATGGTACAATCTGCCTTGTAGCACACAAAACAACAGTGTATCTCAGTAATAAAGATAAAAGGTACTGCAGATGCTGGAGAATCCGAGATAATAAGCATGGGGCTGGATGAACACAACAGGTCAAGCAGCATCATAGGAGCAGGAAAGCTTGATGTTTCGGGCCTAAACCCTTCATCAGAAATGGGGGAGGGGAAGAAGGTTCTGAAATAAATAGGGAGAGAGGGGGAGGTGGATAGAGGATGGATAGAGGAGAGGATAGGTGGAGAGGAGGCAGACAAGTAGAAGAGGCGGGGATGGAGCCAGTAAAGGTGAGTGTAGGTAGGGGGGTAGGGAGGAGATAGGTCAGTCCAGGGAGGACGGACAGGTCAAGGGCGCGGGATGATGTTAGTAGATAGGAGATGGGGGTGTGGCTTGAGGTGAGAGGAAAAACAGGTTAGGGAGGTGGAGATGAGCTGGGCTGGTTTTGGGATGCGGTTGGGGGAGGGGAGATTTTGAAGCTTGTGAAATCCACATTGATGCCATTGGGCTGCAGGGTTCCCAGGCTGAATATGATTTGCTGTTCCTGCAGCCTTCGGGTGGAATCACTGTGGCATTGCAGGAGGCCAAGGATGGTCATGTCATCTGAGGAATGGGAGGGGGAGTTGAAAT